>QDHC01005221.1:84468-201451 GCA_013186455.1 Papilio dardanus tibullus
GTCGGCGCGGGGGCGCGCGCGGGCCGGGGGGGCGGCGGCCATTTTGAGGGCGGCTCTTTTTATTCGTTTTTCGCGCGGGGTGCGTCGCGGACGGGAGCGCGGCTGCGCTAATTGCGGGGGTAATGAGGACGCTCGAGTCGACTCGACTCGCTCACTCTATTAAACTCACTCGCTATCGCCGCCTTATTGATTCGTCCTTAATCGAACCGCACGCGGCGGAGAGCGGCGGCGAGCGGCGAGACACGCCGCGCCCGGTGTAAACAAAGCGACCACGGCCGCTGCCGATTGAGTCGCAGCTCGCGCCTCGCACCACCGCACCGACCGACGCAGCGACACGACGACTCTTTTAATGCACTCACTAATAATATCAAACGCTCAAGATCGACGCTTCCGTTAGCTTCGGGATTAAGAAACCTGCCGAGGCGGGGGTCTTCGCACAATTTTTTATCGTTTTAAACATTGCTTAGAAGTTATTTTACAATAGAAATTCCTCTCAGAAATACTCACTGTATATTTTACTTGGTGCGCTAGTAGCGGCATAGTTATCGTCGTATAGTCATAATACGAGGGCAAGCTGCACTTTATTACTACAGCATGTTGTTAACAGAGTCTTTGTAATGTATCGACGTTGTTTAATTTGGCGTCTATTGCCTTACTCGATACACAACGATGAAAGGCCGGAGAGGTCGTGGGTTCAATTTCCGTCGTTTTTTTTTGTAGGTCAACTGGCAAAAGAGCGGACGTCGCGCCAGATATTAAGTGATTAACCGCCTTCAACCATTAAACCTTTAATGATGCATTAAATAAACATTTAACCCAAAAATTAAGACATTAAATTCGTATTTTTTTAGATATCTATAGGTATTTAGTTTAAATTGTCTTTCTAATTAACATGCTCAGTAAGACGGGGGCCTTGTTGCCCTCAACAAGCAGTGAAAGTGTTAAACTTAAGAAACTGTCAATTGTTTTTACTTTTTAGCAAAGATCCGTTCGTGTAATATGATAAGGCAAGTGCGGGCTAATAAAACGTCTCGTTGTTTGCCCTCCTGTTTTAAAAACAAGTTAATCGATAATATTGGGGGAACGCTGAGGCGTATTGTGATGCCATAAAATACTAATAACTATACTATTTTAATAATTTAATTCTTATTTCCTTTGTTAAACAGAGAATAAAAAAACTACGTGTTATGGTTGATTTCTCTATTATGGATTTGTCATTTTGATAATCGTTAAGTATCATAAGTTTTTGAAAAGTGTGTTTTTTTACGCTATTAAGCGCAATAACACCAATTTTTTGTTTTTATTTTTATTTATTTCAAGATAAGATTATTTATTTGATATTTTTTACAATTTAGATTCTTAAACCTGTTGTTTTGTATGAACTTTGGACATTCACGATATATATATTTTTTTAATAAATAAGACGAATGCTTCATAGACGTTTCAGTGCAGAAACTAGAACTACTAAATGTTAGTAAACGTATACCGCTTTATTCCGAAACGAGAATCAGCGTTATTACTATTGTATTTTCTACGTTTGATACTGGTACATTCATAACATTTATTCCAAAACACAGAATATCCTTGTTCCTGGTACTTCTTATGTTACACATTTTGGTCCAATGAGACCCCTGGTCTATCTTATTTGGTTCCGAGTGTGCTCCAGTATCGTATAATCGACGACTTATTGGACCTCGTTTATCGGAATAATTTATATATTTTTTCGGAATAAGGGGGTTAGTGTTGTAACGTGTATCTGAATAAGTCATAACATGACATTGTATAATTTGATTCGTGTGGTGTCGCTGCATGTTGACACGGGGCCGAGAGCGAGACAGACGGCATACATTTAATAAATATTAAGTGGGCGAGATTCCAACTGCGCTTATGATTCAAATTAAAAAAAAAATCATCTGCCAAACGTGAGATATCTTTATTTTAATACTAGCTGTTGTGCGCGACTTCGTCCGCGTGGAATTAAATAATAGAGCCTATGTTACTCGGGGATAATATAGCTCTCTAATGGTGAAAGAATTTTTGAAATCGGTCCAGTAGTTCTTGAGTTATTTCAATACAAACAAAAATACAAATTTTCTCTCTTTATAATATTAGTATGGATTCGTAAGCTTTTCACGAAATAAACCAGGAATGTGATATATTAGGGTTTACTTTTGATTTGGTAAGATAAATAAAACGTTAATGAAAAATTGCACTTGTAAGACTGCTAGCGCCATCTCTTGACAAAAAGAAAAACTGGCGACAAAATAATTTGAAACCGATTTCAAGGGACGCTACTTCGAAACTATGCAGATTTTAAGAAGCTAAACCTAAAAAGTTATAAAATTATGACAAAGATAAAGCTTTGTTTATTCAGAAATATTCAGCATCGGACTTCCATTGAAGGTAGGTAGGTTTTTTAAAAAGCTTTTTTATAAAATTATTCAACGCTAACTACTTAAAACTCGAGCAGAAACCGATAAATAGCGAATTAATTCGCCCGTTTGCAATAAGTTTTTTTTATTTCCATACGAGATATGTGAAATATTTTTATAAAATGCAGGAATAGATTTATTTTACATATTTATCATGCTTATTTATATTCTATATCAATAGTAACGCATTCTACTTGACACAAGTAAACAAGAAAAAACACGGGATTAAGAATAGTTTTACAAAGAGATTTTTAATACTTAGGCAAGCGAGCACTATCTCTACGGCTCCATTAGACCGAGTTCGTGCAATAAACGAAGATTTTACTTCGGCGTAGGTTGTTTTTTGCGTGAGATCGGTCTAATGAACCCTTAGGGTAAGAACATATTTTTACCTAAAACAGCCCGACAACCCACATGGGTTGGGTACATAAAAGTAGAAATAAAACTAGTATAGTAAAAACACATAAAAAGGTTAAAGGTTTCGACCCATGATGGGCTCCATTTTCCGCAACACCACGACTAGCGCGTATTTTGCGTGAATACACATATCTTTGAATTTCTTCGCCGATATGTGCAGGTTGCATCACGATGTTTTCCTTCACCTAAGAGCGTCGATAAATACGAGTACAACACATACAAAAAAACATACTTTCGTACTTGATATAAGTGAGAACGTAGTTATCTATAACTTTAACAGTAAGGGGCATTGATACTGTGTTATTAGTTTAGAGGCAAACTAAGCGAGCTGCGTACAAGGGTGTTAAGAGCATTATTCATCAGCTTAGCTAAGTGGTGTTCTGGCGAGCGGACGACGCCACAGAATCTAAATCTATACGCTACAATATTGTAGAGCACAATCCTTATATGGCTATTATACTATAGAATTGATACGTAAAGCGAATGTTTCTACCTACCCCTTTTTAAGTAGGCTACTTAAAGACAGAGCATGTGTAGCTCCTCTGGTATTACAGGTGTCTATGGACTTCGATGATCACCGAGGTGTTTCAGTTGCTTATTTGACACCTAATTTCATAAAAAAAACTTGACGCTATTTGCCTACCTATGAATTTATAGTTTACTTAAATCTTATGTCCAGTATACATATGAAGAAGACGAGTTAAAATTAAAAAAAAAAAAGTTTTTTAACCTACAAATCCTACATGCTCGTTTCCCTGTGAATGTGGCACATAGTATGTTGTTTTACTTGTGTAAGTTACTATACCGAGATCATTTATCTATTGTAAGTAAATTCATCGACAATTTGACGTGTAATGTTAGTCGAGACAACCATTAAATTAGATTGTGTTTACATCGTATTGTTACATGTGGATCCCTACAATGTTTTAAAGGTTTAAATAAATCAAACGATTGTACACTTATAACTTCTTATCCTTTAATCCTTATCTTTATCCTAACATAGTATAAAACAATAACGCTTTTTTATGTTTGTCCCTATATATGCTCGAATCTTTAAAACTACGCAACGGATTTTGATACGGTTTTTTAATAGATAGAGTGCATCATAAGGAAGGTTTTCATGTATAATACATTCACAATATAGTAGAGTAACACTGATAATTTAGAGGTTTTTAATATGATGTCGTAAATTAACACGTTTTTTAATGCTTACATTGCAAACGCTGCAGTATTTAGTATCAGTATTATACCGATTTGCACCCGTGCGAAGCCGGGGCGGGTCGCCAGTTTGAAATATGATTGCACAACTAGAATTTAATAAAACTCTTTAAAGCCTGTCATTCAATGTATCAAAAAGCCAAACAACTTCATAAACTAATTATTTTAATATCCCTTTACAATCTTTATAATCCTTCAAGATAGGAAACAAACACGTAAGATCGTTATAAGATTAACTTCATTGCCCTGAGTCTTACACTACGGCTTCATTAGAACGGACTAACGCAGAAATAATTTTTTTATCGCGAACTTTGTCTAATGAAACCACGAGTTGTAGTAATAATATTAAGTGTACTATCGTCACTCACATTTTCTTTGAAAATAACAGGGACAACAATATGTTTGATACCAGTCGAAACCCATTAGGAATAATAGTTATTAATTACGATACAAGATTCCAGAGCGCATTAAAATATGTCTATAATAAAGCGTTGCACATTTTTTTTACATAAACTTTTAAAAGGACGAAGTAGAAGTGTTATGTAGTTTGATCCATGATGGGCTCCATTTTCCGCAAATCCACGACTAGCGCGTATTTTGTGTGACTTCACACATATCTTTGAATTTCTTCGCCGATATGTGCAAGTTGCATCACGATGTTTTCCTTCATCGTAAGAAGGTCGGCAAATACCTTTAACTAAATATTTGTGATTTGATACTGACATTAATTAATGTTTACTAATTTGCATTAGATAAACCATCGCCTTTTAGAACTTTTAACCGGTTTAATAATAGTTCCATTAATCGTTCTTCCATCAAGGTAAATCTGAAAACACATAATTAGTTGGCTTTACGATATAAATGATACTAGTTGAAATAAACTATTAAACTACACAGACTTAAAAACTGATATAACCAAATAAGTATTTCTCAGTTATTAAATTACGTCAACTTATGTTTGACGCGACCTGCATTTATAATATAAAATTAAAAGTTCAATAAAAACAAGGTTTATTGCTCTTAATAGTTTCTTTAATTATTTAAACACGAAAGTCTCGCTGTTTATTAGCCATTCACAAAAACCAGGTCCTACTAATAAGGTGTTGAATGATAATAATAAGTCTTTTGAGTAAAGTTTTCACAATCTTTTACAAGTTTCACAGTCTTTGGCATTTTATTCAATTTATAGATAAAAAAAATATATAAGCCATTTGTATAGTTATTTTACTAACTAATATTAAACAGTTGTTGGAAATAAGATAAATCAGAGAAGTCACTAAAATAGTGTAATGAATAAGTCAAGCACACTACATTGGATATGGATAGGTAGGTTACCAATATTGTGGGTTAATGAACATAGTGATACCCAAAATTACTAGACTTTTAGACATTGGTTCTTTTGGAAATATAAAATGTAATTGACATTGGTAGAGCCCGCTTCAACATCTTCGCACGAATTGTCCAGCTCGCCCGGTAAAATACCACACAGAAGAAAGGCGTCAAATGGAAGCTGTTCCGTGTTTAGTCTGAAGGGTGTGGTGCCGGAGGCCGAATTTTAGTCCACTTTCTTTTTCTATCATTTCCCTATAAGGAAATGATGAGAGGAGACGCATAAGAAGTGGTATTATCCGCCTGCTGTGCGTCTGCTCCTCCGAAGATAAAGGGTAGGCAATGCATTTGCATTTGCAGATGTCTACGGGCAGGGGTCGCTTCGGATTTTTCATCGAATCCTGGTGGCCACTTGCTCGTTTATCACTTTGTATTATAAAAAAACTACCTGAATATCAATACATCGTAGTAGAACATTTCTACTTATTTCTATAATTTCGTTTTTGATGTTATGATGCGTGCAGATTCGCTATTGAGATCGTAGGTGTTTAAATTGAACGGAGCCATCACATCGTAAAATTTAATTGCTCTAATAAAATAAAGGTTAATCTGTTCAGAACGTAGTCATTAGTTTAATACGTTTTATGTATGGGAATCTATATTAATGTTACTGCTTCAAATGCTATGCTGATTATTTATGCAATTTTGTTATCAGGGCCCCCGATATCATATATGCAAAGCGTGCAATGCACACGGGCGCCATCCTTAAGAGGCGCCAATACCAAGGGCCTAAAAATATTAAAAAATAATAGTTCAGTTCTTTGCTTTATTTCAAACACATACCCACTATAAAAACGATAATTAAAAATGCTTAAAGTGCACCGAAATAGTTTTTTGCATACAGGCGCCAGTAGCCCTTACGGGGTCCCTGTTATTATGAAATGTAAAACTATTCTAACGGCTGAATTTTCAAGTCATTCAAATCTTAGTAGCGGCAAAATAAACCGAGAAAGCTGCATTTGCAGTTTAAGCGTGGACTTAACATTTGAGTGGCTTTTGAAAATTCAGCCGTAACACTCATAGTTCAAGAAAGTCGAAGTTGTACAAGATATTGTAATGGCCCGTCTGTATGTACTTTGTTTGATATTTAATGGAAACAACTCAAAAAATTGTTTACACGAAATGTATGTTATTATCTCAGTAAACAAATCATAAACTCCACAACTTGCCTGTAAAGTGGGTAATTGTGTCAAAGTCAGTTCGTTAGCCAAATGTTTAGACTTGATGTATTTATCAGTTTCGTACAATCTAAGAATTCAGGGCATTATAATTTTAGATTTATCTAACGTACGAAAGATGTGCTTATATTATTTATTTATTGATGAATGCGAAGATTGCATCTTTTAAGTTTTAATATAGATTCATCAGCCAATGAAGTAAGTTACCTATAGGTTGTTTGGATAATTATGTAGTTATTTGACTACTAAAAGACAGTCTAACAATCGATCCTATTAATTGACATAGAAAGTAAGTTTGAATAGTTGAAATACCAATCGTCGAATGTTATAGGTAAGTATTAAAAGCAGACCCCGGGGCGGTGTGCAATGGTGCGAGAACGAAGCGAGACCGAGACCGGGCGATATGAAATTTCATTAACAAGGGTCGCCGCGGCTCTACAAGACGGCTCGACTCGGCGCGGCGGCCAAACGGCGCGCGTGAACCCACGAATAATTCACACGCGAGCCCTACAAATAACGCACCTCGCCCCCCCGAATCCCCTGCTCCTCAGCCCGCAAACTGAGTTATTTATCGCCCCTACCTCCCCTCGGGTCGGCAGGACTCGCGGGGACAGGAAATACCCGCACGTATTTTTACTCGTGACCGACTAGCGCGACGCACAGCGACATCTCTCGGGGGGTGGCATTGTTAAGGGATGACGATTTTATATCTTTGTTTCAACAAGTTTGTGATTTTAAACATCTGGTAGACGATATATTATTGCAAATTAAATATCCGAGACTTGGAATAAGATTGGGACTTACTTCCTAGTATTGTTTCTTCTATGCTTTAAGCGTCTAATTAAAGAATTACCAGGACAAACTAAAGCAAAAACTTAAGTTTTAATTGAGTCTGTCTTTTATGTATGTTTTAAATTATAATATTCTTTATAATTTAAGGCCGGTTATATATTTTACATCTAAAGTTCAAGGAAAAGTCATAATATTTTATTTAAGTCGTCTTTCTTGAATATGCAGACTATGATAATATTAGTTTGAATTCCACGATCGTATTTTGTGTTAATTTTAGAATTAATTAATAAGAATTTAATTTACTAAATGTAGACTACGGTATCTAAAATATATATTTATCATTATCTTGTAAATTATCAACTAAAATTTAAATTTAAAATTTGCAAAGATTATTTAATATTACCGAAGCAAAAAATTATAAATTAAAATGCTTCAGAACTCAGTGTCGAAGAATTGTAAATTTTTGGTAAGCAAGTTTATTAAAAAAGGCATTTATTAAAGATAATATCTAGCATATTGTTATTTAATTATTGTTATTTAAATATAAATTAATTATTTATACCGATAGTATACATAATTAATAACTAATAATAATAAGGTACCAGACAGTTACCATAAATATTATTATTAATTTAAATAAATACCTAGTTAAAATAAACTATACCAACTTTCCTGTATCGGAAGGACCTAAACATGCGTTAATTAGTAACATATCACTAAACAGGAAAATATAAAACCACATGTTGCTTTAAGTTATTTGTAGGTATAACTACAGAATTTATTTATGTAGTTAATTAATCATATTTACATTACCCATGTCACCGTCACTTCCAAAAATAAGTCTAATATGAGGAAGATTTTAAAACGGTAAAACTAAATTCCAAGTTAGAATATTAGTATAGTCAGGGACCCCGTTACCATATAAGCAAATCGTGCATTGCACACGGGCGCCGTCCCTAAGGAGAGCCAAAGACAAGGGCCCTAAAAAGAAATAAAATAAAAAAGTTCAGTTCTTTGCTTTAGCCCTTACGGGGGACCTGAGTATAGTATTATATTATTTGCCAAAAATTTAATGGTTTGGGATACGTACCGCCGATCTAGCGGTCTTGAATTTGAATCCCGACATTCGACTATTGTCGTGAACCATATTCTAACACAAGCTTTTTCAAGCTTACCAGGAATGAAAAATCTACTAATATAAGGAAAATTAAAAGTCACAAATCATTAATAATCATTAATTAAAAAAAAATATATTATAAAATTAAAAACGCAATTTATAGTTTGTTTAATTTGCGTATAACAGATAACTATTATACTTTGAAGAATATATTCTAAAGAGTTCATTTCATTGTTTTCAAATTCTGGTTGCACTTACACTCGTACGTTGCAAATAACGATGAAAACTTGTACATCTATCATTCCACATTTCAAGATTTGGGTGACGTCTAATGAATTCGGATGCAGTACGAACTTCGCAATCGTATGCTTCACTTGGCACAAGTCAAGTATTTCCCTTTTGGTACCTTATTCGATTCCCATTGAAATTTGTTCGTTCGATTCTAACGTGTCTTGTAAATAGTTCGCTCGTAGCTCCAAAACTATCTAATATCTTATTCAAATGAATTAGTTTGATAAATAGTTTTTATAGATATTTCTTCTTAAGTATTTTTTATAATATTTGTTTAATTTTGAAGATAATTGTCGTTTACTCTTGTTCGAATTCTGTTCTTAAAATCGACGTACAGACGTCAATTTGAGCTGCACAGTTGAACTGTACAGTTCTCAGTTTTTCCTACACACGTCAGTTTTAACTGCCGCAGTAGAACTGTGCAGTTAAAACAGAGCGTCTGTAGTCGGCGTTATATGTACTTATTTCTTCCTTTGTGATCTACGATTTATTTTTAATGCAAAGTTAGATCATCATCACCATCTCACTATTCGTCCCCATTGCGGGGCTCGGAGCCTACCCTAAGGGGGTGATTAGGCCATAGTCAACCACGCTGGCCCAGTGCGGGTCGACTTCACACATATCTTTGAATTTCTTCGCCGATATATGCAGGCTTTATCACGATGTTTTCCTTTCCGTAAGAGCGTCGTGTACATATTTACATATGAAATTCGAAAATCGAAAAACACATTGGTACATGGCGGGATTCGAACTCGGGACCTGCTGATTACAAGTCAAGAGCTAAACCCCTGAGCCACCGTCTCTCACAAAGTTAGATGTCACTTTAATATTAAGTAGAGTATACCAATTAACTAGAAAGACTTTCTAATCAATTTAGTAATTCTTAAATACATAATTTAGTAACGTAAATACACACTTGACTAAGTATTTCCTAAGCTACTTATAATTTTAAATCAACAAGGTTAATTTGGCTTCCGTTTCGTTTTGTTTAACCTCTTTTATTTTACTGTTGTTCAGTATTTTTATGTTATAAAAAATATATTTTTATCGTATTTAAATTGACTTTGATTACCTATAGACGACTGACTTTAGTTTTATCGAATCATGAAGTGATTTTTATTAAATACTAGCGACCCGCCCCGGCTTCGCACGGGTGCAAATCGGTGTAATGCTATATGTTAGACAAATAATGAACAATAAATTAAAATTGTGACTATAATTTGAGATTTACATATGGTGTGCGAATTTTATTGTATTCGGCTAAGTGGTTTAGGAGTCCATTGAGGACAAACATTGAGACACGAGATTTATATATATTAAGATTGTGTTATAACTGGACACACTGGTATACTGATATTTAGGCCTTACTTGTTATTATGTACAGAATTTTTTTCATTTGTTCCCACAAGGAAATGATAGGAAGGGGAAGTGGATTGGTGGGGGAGGGGATGCATAGTAAGAGGTATTATCCTCTTGCTGTGCTCTCCTCCTCCGTAGATTAAGGGTAGGCAACGCATCTGCAATTGCAGATGTCTATAGGCAGTGGTCCTGGTGGCCATTTGCTCGTGTGCCACTTTGTATTATAAAAAAAAAACATCAATAGTTAAAAGATGATTGTTGAATGAACATTCACAAACGTCACCTTTGACCTAACACAGCGATGCGTAAAACATCAATAGATCTTTTTACTACCCAGTTATATCGTGAAAAGTGATAAAATAAACACGTTAATGTGAAACGAGAGAGTAAAAATGTCGACCATTGTCTTCGTATCAGTGATCGTCAGTTTTGACACGAACATAATACACAAATGGTCATCAATACGCGGCAAAGGGCGGGGCGGACGACAAGCCACACGCACGCACTCATTATTCAACTCAAACAAAAAAGGGAATAAATGCTCAAATAAAATACTTTTAATTTCCCCGGGCGCCGCTAATCGGGCGACGGCAATGGAGGGCGCCAAATCGCCCTTTTTATTTTTCTGTATGAACGCAAATCCGGCGGGAAAACGGCCGAGGCTAGCGAGCGGGCAGCGGGGGGCACGCGCTTGGAATTAGTGGCCCTGTGGCCCCTCTGGCCTCGCACTCGACCCAACACTGTAGGGTTGCCAACTTTAAAAAATATACTCTTTTCGTTTGAAAATAAACGTAGGGATAGGCAAGCCTTGCGAAAATGTAAGATAAAATTCTTAAAAACTCTATTTTTATTATATCTACGATGGGCAATAAGTGCCTTTCAACATTGATAAATTAAATTCCGACAATATATTTTATCTTAATACTAAACTAGATCTAAGTATGATATATTGCTATTCATATGCTCTAATTATATTAAGTAGTAAACTTGACAAAAATAATTTTGTACAGATGAGAAGTGGCAACCCTACGCGGAGGTGTCAGTGAGCACGTCCTGTGCCCGCAAAAAATGGGGAGCGACATCGCGACGAAGTGCCGGCTGCGGGGAGCGGGGAGACGCACCGATTTCTCTTTTAATTTATTGCCATTGTTTCGATAACATTTTTAATTGTATGGTTCCTATTTGAGCTGGAATGTATGACGTAGAGAATACGCTTAAACAAGGAAGGAATTATGCTTGGTCGTAAAATATTGCAAGAATTGCTACAAAGTTCATTCATTTAACTAGAAATATACCAATCTAATAGGTATAATATAACATTTAATTAAGGAGTAATTATTTAAAAATAACATAATTAATTTACTGTTAATTAACCCGATTAGTTCTATACCTACTTATTATATGTTTATTCGTTAATTAAAATGCTTAAATTAAGCGCTGTACGTGAAAAAATGTAGGACATTTGATTAGACTCTGTGTTTGAGGCCGAATAGTGAATTAATAGCAGATATTGAAGTTTCATTAAATAACTGCAAACACCAGCGAGAAGCTCTCAAAATATTGCGCGCATCGAAACCTCCCGTTGCCGGTTGCCCGCCTGCCGCCTGCCCTCCTGCCCGCCTGCCGCCTGCCCGCCTCGGCACAACAGTTGACTCAGAGCACACGTACCCACACAAACAGAGGCGCCGTGCTCTGCTCTGCTGGACTTACTACAATAACAGCGGGCGGCCGCGGGGGGCGCGGCGCTGTGACGAGACGATGCAGTTTGCACCGCGGCCTCCTCAAACCTTCACCAACTTGCGCTCGTGTTCTCGGGAATCGTTTTAAATTCAAGAGCCGCAACCTGCTTCACTGGCAATAATGCACCTTATTGACCAACAGCAAGATTCAAATTACGATATATCACATTCTCTAAGTCATTCTGACAACGGATATCATTTCAGTCGTATCGCGAGACTTAAGACCTTATCCGACATGAACAAAGTTGAAAATCGCACAGATTATACAAAAATGGCAGCCGACCTCGGTGTGAGTGCGGAGGTGAGAAATACATTAGTGGTGGCGTTTTCCATTGGCCGTTGCTCCTGTGTTGATATTAAGCAGTCCACGTGGACCGCTCCGCGGTCGCTTGTCTCGTTTTTTTCGGTGAGTGTCTCGCTATCCGTCTCATTCTAATCTACAACGAAACGTGGAATGTCATGTCCGGAGTTGTTCAGAAAGTCGTGAGCGTGCATCGTGCTTCGAGCTTAGCGTCGGCGACGAAACGAAACACGTCTCAGCAGACGACTTATAAACTAAACTTGAAATTGTTCGCTTTACGGTTCAATTTCAGCTGTTATACAAAGGAGTGTGCGTTGTATTTACCTTGGCTATTGATAAGCATTTTTAAGTCAATTAAGGTTGTAAGCTAAAAGCGGTTGTTGCTACATTTAAATTATCGGTCGGCATTCAAATAACGCCATTTTTTCGTGTCGGCACGATTTTATTTATAGTTATATGTTATGGCGAGTGTAATAACGTAACGTGGGCGATATGTTTTAAGGCGTATCGAATAATATGGACGATTCGATCAATTAGTTCCTCCAGCTGCGATCATGAATGGTTGAAACCAGTAGACATGCTTACTATAACACATTTTAAATCAGTTTTACATTGTAAAGCGTAAAATTATCGTAAATCTTACACTTTAGTTTTTTATTTAGTTACGGTAATGTAAAACAATAACGAAAGATAAAAATTAAAAATAATCATTGCGTCCTCTCAGTTGTCCTACCTTCAACAATTAATAAACAACTACTTTCTCTATTTCGCATAACTATTTTATTTGATTAAGCCTGAACTTAAAAGAAACTACTCAGTTTAAAAGCTTCCTTTTTATGAGGACAATTACCGCCATCTATCGCGTTAAAATATAAATATTCTATTCGTTAGATCTTGTGAGGTTATGATGTTGGAGAATAGATGGCGCTTTTACACATAAGTTGTTGGTAGAAGGAGGCGGGAGAGCCATCCTTTACAAAAAATAATAGAAGAAACAAATTATGTGAATAAAATTAAATCGAGTCATACAAATTCTTTTATCCTATATTTTACACAGGAAATATTTTTATCTCTGAAAATATCTATTTTGCTTATCTAATTTGATATTGACATTGACATTTGATAACATTTTGTTTGACATTTCACAACAACAGCATATTTTTTTTTATTTTCATTGTAGAGAAAACTAAATAATTATACAGTTAAATCAATGTAAATTAATGCAACGTTTCTTTACATACCAATAATATACCCTTGACTATTTCTTTATAGTTAGGTTGTCTCTTTCTTTTATTGCAATAAGAAGTAACAAGTTAAGTTATCTTATGTGGACTTTTATAAGTGAATTGGTAGTTTAGATAACTTATTAATTTGTTACTGTATTAGTTCGTTTTCATTGGTTTTACGTTCATTTTTAAAATCAAATATTATGCCCCAAGTTATATTATTATTTAGTGGCAAAAGAAAATCTGGAAAGGATTTTTTGACTGATCATTTACAAGAAATGTAAGCATCTTATGAATAATGAATTAACTAAAGTGTGTTGAAAGGTAAATAACATTATGGTATACTATAATTACTCGTGTATTTTCAGGTTGTTAGAAAAATGCGAGATAATCAAAATATCTAAGCCCATTAAGAGTCACTGGGCTAAAGAAAAGGGCTTAAATCTGGACGAATTATTAAGCGATGGTAAATACAAGGAGCAGTATCGTTTGGATATGATACAATGGAGTGAGGAGATGAGATTTAAAGATTATGGATGCTTCTGTCATTCTGCGTGTCAAAATGGTAAACATTCACAAAGCTAGTTTATAAACATACATTGCCTGTCTTTCTCAGAATGATATCAGAAACCCTGTTTAGGCAGAAGTTTAAATACATATATTTATCTTCTTTCTTTGATTTCTTTTACTTTTCTATTGGAATTTGCCTAACTACAGTCACACCTGGATAAGCAATAGTCCAAGGGACTGCAATATTTTCTTTTTTTTTAAAAGGCTGATGATGATGAAGATTTTTTCTTTATATTATTATGTGGCAAACGAGCAAGCGGCCACCTGGACTCATTGAAATAGCGAAGCGACCGCTGCCCATAGACATCTACAATTACAGATGCGTTGCCTACTTTAAAATTGTCTCGGTTATAGAAGTTTCTCACTTATGGAGGTAGCTTGTCAGGACCAGTGAATGACTTCCGCTTAGAGGTTTCTTGCTTATCCAGGTTTGATTATATGATTAGCCATTGTAATATTTTATTCCTCAAATACTACTCGTATTATAATTGTTTGGCAATTAAGGACTTTTATTGTGTATTGTTTCAGCTAAGGATAAACCAATATGGATTGTCAGCGATATAAGACGGAAAACTGACATTAAATGGTTCAAAGAGAATTATAGTGATATTATAAGAACTATCAGAATTACCGCTGATGATGAAACGAGAAGAGCCCGATCTTTTAATTTTCAAGTCGGAGTTGATGATGTTGCTTCTGAATGTGATTTAGATGATTTTACGGAATGGGATATTGTTATAAATAATAGTAATAATGGACAGGGTTTAGATCATCAAATAAATACTATTTTAAGATTAATAAATCATGTAGTGTAGGTCTGTGAATATCCTTTAAGTACAATCTGTATTAAAAAAATCAGGGTTTGATAGATATGGTATAATTTATCATCACAAATGATAAATCTTTGAGGGGTATTTTGTGTTTTTTTATAAGAAAAGGGGGCAAACGAGCAGCAGGAACACCGAGCTGATCATCGACGCCCATGGACATCTGCAATACCAGAGGAACCACAGATGCTTTGCCGGCCTTTTAGGAGGTGATACGCTCGCTTCTTGAAGGACCCTAAGACGTAGCGGTTTGGAAATACCGCCGAGGACAGACCATTCCACAGTGCTGGGCGAGGCAGGAAGTTTCGCGCAAACCGCACTCTAGAAGATTGCCAGCCATCAAGGTTTTCTATAGTTTTACATAATTGCTCAATTATTTAAACTCTTAAAGCTTTTAACACATTGTTGACTGTTGTTTTCAAGGCAGGATGTTGCTGACCGGCCACAAATAGAGTCGTGGTGCACTTTTTATTGCCGGTCACATGTGATACATTTTCAGTAAAATTGCCGGACAACAATGTGTTAAGTTTAACATTATATTGGTGTGTGTATTTTAATTTTATTTGGAAGTATGTAATGTTAACCTCAGCAATGTAGGTTTTAATGGAATCTCTTAATAATCTTTGGTGGATAAATGATAATGAAATGTTATATTGTTTTATATTATTTAAATTATTGTATGTGGATTAAAAAAAAACTTTGTTACAATTAAAAGATATTAATTTATTTATACCAATCTGTGCCTTAATAGTTCCTGTCCCATTAGAATAATACAGTCGAACCTACTGGGACTCGTACGACTCTCTTTTAGAGGTTTCTCGCTAATCGAGGTTTGATCGTATAAGCTATTACTCTTTAAATTTATTACAAGTCTATACATTTCTTGAAATTAAATTTAAACGAATCCCATCTTTGGGTCCTATTAAAACCCGTTTAGGATCAAATTGCATGACCGCTGGTGTGTTGTTAGATGCCTCCACTCGAAACTTCGATAAGAGCTTTATTATACACATACGGGACTGTACTTTTGCAAACCTCATACCTGGAAATTTAAAAAAAAGATGTCACAAAAGTTATTTGTTTAATTATGATATCAAAAAATACTTAAAATAATTCATACCTATGCAATTTCTTGGGCCTACTCCAAATGGCATATAAGCGCAAGTGTGTCGGTCCCTTACTTTTTCCGATGAAAACCTTTCAGGATCGAATACTTCTGGATTAGGGTAATATTTAGGATCATGATGAATACCCATTGTCGATACAAACACCTTTTGTCCTTTTTTAATAACAACTTTCGTGTCCGGAATAGTATAGTCGACTTGCGCACGACGTTGAATCGGGTCAACCAAAGGATACTTCCTTAGTGTTTCATCGAAAACTTTCTCCATGTATGTCATATCGCTTAAAGTTTCATATGTTATTACACCATTATGTCTTTCGAGAACTTCGTCAATCTCTTTGATTAATTTGTCTTGGATTTTGGGATTTTTAGCTAATTCATACAGCATGAATGACATAGTAGTCGCGCTGGTTTCATAGCCAGCCGCGTAGAAAACGAACGCTTGTGCAGCGATAATACTATCACTCAGTTCTAATGTAGTCTCTACGTCTTCATTGGTCCTCTTCGCCCCTTTGATTTCACCTTTCTCCCTCAACTCCAGAACTAAATCCATAAAATCTTTCCTATTCGACGGCTTACCATCTCTTTCATTTATCACAGTCTTCACCAAATCTTCAAAGAAGTATCTAAGTTCCACAGTAAATATTGTGCTATTGAACTTTTTCAAAATACCGGGAAACAGCATATCGATTTCTCTGGCGTAAGATAATGAGAAAATGATTTTATCGATTTTTTTAAACATATCCATTTTATCCGACATCGCATCGAAGTCCAGACCGAAGGCACAAGCCGAGATAGTTGCCATCGTGTAGCGTTGAATAAGAGAATGTATTTCATGTTCTTCATTTCTTAAACAAATGTTACTTACTTCTCTTACGAATTTATCACCTCTATCGTTCAATAAGTGGATCATGTTTTTTAATTTACCAGAAGTAAATATTGGTGTGAATTGGTTTCTCAGAACCCGCCATATATCTGTGTCTGCATGGAACAAGTTCGCTCCCAGACCATCTTTACTGAACGAAACGCCTCGATCGGAAAAACAATCGAAATCTTTAATCATGATGTGCTTTACGACTTCCAAGTCGCGTACCAACAGAGTCGGTGTCGTCAATCTGAACACACCAACGATCTTCTCTTCAGGAAAATCATGATAAATTTTTTGCATTACCTCTGCTATGTTTTTTCTTCGAAGAGTCGATGTTATTATGTTTCCGAACAATGGAACCGGTTTTGGTCCGGTTACCTTTATATTTTTCCAGTAGTTAAAATTTCTTGTAAAATAACAATTGATATAATATAAAATAACAATCACAAGTACTCCTAAAATTAGTAACATATCCATAATTACGACACAATGATACGTCCTTGTTCACAATCCGTAACATTCGTTATAGTACTAGACAAAAAGTTAATTCTGGTAATTTGAATAAACAATATTACAACAGCGGCTTTTTTATCGTTCTATCTGCGAGTAGTGTCAACTGAAGGTTACGATGTTGAGATAAACGTGCTTAGTTTAGAAACTATTTTGTTTTACACACAAATGTTTGCCTAAATGACAGGGCGGCATTATAGACGCAGTCATGAATATGATGTGTGTATGTGGGCTTATGTCCGCACTACCATTATTCTGTCCTTACAGCGTCGTGGTGTCGTTTGATTTGTAATCTCCCAAGGTATGTTTTTGAAGGGTCTCTGTTTATGTTAAATTAATTTTAATAATAAAAACAGTATTTTATTTTTCATTTTTTTAGTTTTGGTGTTTTTTCAATTGTCACCATCTTTCGTACTGTTGATGACATAAGAGTATGTGCGGACGTAATGTGCACTACATAATGTAAGCAGCGAATACTAGATGGCGCTAATAAAAAATATGTAAAGTAATATCTTTAAAAGGCCCTCGTTATATCGCGTTAAAGAAACTGAGTACCTAAGCACTATTTCAGAGTGTGGTGATTTATCTATGTGATCCACATTATTCCTAGAACCGCACAGACGTTCTGGTGTTGTGTGGTAACCAATATTATTAGATCCAAGAAAATGTCTTAATGTATTGTATATTTTCATCGCTTCCATTCCCTGTCGCAAAACAGGAATTTTAATTACATATTGATATAAGCTAAGTCTACAGTCAACTCATTTTAAGCTATCGCGGTAGGTACTCTTTCAAATTAGGTTGGTCATACATCAGCAGGCCACTGCGTGTTTACGTTGTTCATGATGACTTGCTAAGCGATACATTTACTTAGATATGGATAAAATGGAACAAACAATGACTTGGAAATTATAAAAAAATATGTTTACAAAGAACTTAGGTTAAATGTTATCCGTCTATGATAACTTTTTTCACAAGACAACTGATAGTTAAATTTAAACTAAAATAGATTATACACCAAGATATTACAACGACTTTACTTCTATCGAGCTACCCGATAACGGTCGGAAAGAGTTACATATTTCGTATAAAATGTAACTCTTTTCATAATAACGGTCGACTATGGCAAACGAAAAGCTTGAATTTTAACTTGATAATTTTAACTTATCTTTTTTTCTATAACGAAAACACTTTATAAAACTCCTTGAATATTAATTTAATCGTTTATATTATCTGTAGTTATTTATCTAATATAAATTATTTATAATCTGTGAATTGCACGAACTTTTCTTCGACCTTTGGTCTGTTATATGAGGACGCGCGATAAATCTAACAAATAATTTCGAAGCATTTGTGGCGAATTTTAATCCTGCCCGGTGAAGCCTTAGCATTACAGAAACAATACCAGCAGCTACATTTTTTTGATTTCTGATAATATCCGGAATAATGCCTAAAATAGCTTCAATATTTAATTAGTAATCAGTAACATTGGGGCTAGTGATTTTTTTCCAAAATAATCTTTGACAAGGAAAGGCTTTATATTATATTTTTATCAAGTGGTCACAGTATTTGAACTTAGAACACTATTAAGCCGGCTACAGACGCTCAGTTTAACTGTACAGTTCGACTGCGCAGTTAAAACTGACATGTGTGTACAAAATTGGGAACTGTACAGTTCGACTGTGCAGTTCAAATTGACATGTGTACGTCAGTTTTAACTGTACAGTTAAAAAACTGTTTGTAGACGACTTTATAAACTTTTAAATTTATTATCCTTGACAAGTATTTTTTTTTTATCATATTATGATATTCGAAGTTTTAATAGTTATTCAGATTTCCTGTCATGATATTTTTTATCATTAGCACGTAACATTTGCACCGATATGTAAATAATTTTAAAACATTAACCCCCTTATTCCGAAAAAAATGTATAAAGTACTGCGATAACGAGGACCAATAAGTCGTCGATAATACGATACTGCAGGACACTGGGAACTAAATAACATAGACCTGAGGTCTCATTGAACCAAATTATGTATCATAAGAAGTACAAGGAACAACGATGTTCTGTATTTTGTAATAAATTTACCAAATTGTACCAAACGTAGAAAGTACAACAGTAATAACGCTGATTCTCGTTTCAGAATAAAGCCGTAAGTCTTATCATAATGCGCAGAATAGATATGAGATAATGAACAATTATATTCGTTATTCTCTTTAAGTAGTTATAACAATGATCATCCTTCTTCGATCAGAACAGTGAAAAACTTTGTGTCGATATTTTATACCGCATTAGAGATAATTATACCTACCGTCTCATTATTAATTCAGATTTAACCTTGGGCTTTAGTTTCAAACCGCCAAAACATTAAATCTATTTTTAGACTGACTAAAAATGTTAATTAATTCGATTTGCGCAGCGCTTGTACGGAGTAACAAATCTCATACAAATTTTATCGAAGACGTTTCGGGAACTTTGAGATAGACTGTCTGATTTCAGACTGAACTTTGTACATACATTGTTTGTATCAAAGATATATTATACTATAGACGGAACATTCGAAGCCTAAAAGTGAGGCATTTTCTTTGACCTCCGGAGGTCTCACGTAGGGATATTTCCCCTAGTGTTGACCTCTAAATTACATTTGCCGACATAAAAAGTCGACCGAATGTAACATATTCTCTCAAATTTAATTATTATTTCATAGTATTTACTAAAGTTTAATATTATAATTAATCGAGACATTTTAAAAAATTATAACAACAATAAAACAAAAATAGTCTTTGTTAAAAATTGTTTGGATTTAAATTGATTTAAATAAAATAATATTAATGAAAAACGATAATTAACATTTTAATGAATGTTTTAGTTTATTCATTGTTTATTTTAAAATTAAAAAAAAACACACATTTTCCCAAACTTGTGAAATTCTTCATGATACTGGCAAGATATTTCTTTTTTAATAATTTCTTTCTTGGCACGCATTTTAACGTCAAATTACTATGGAGCGCTCCCTCTATGTATAATATATCTTTGGTTTGTATATAGAATCTACTTACGTTACAAAAGAATGACCGGATATCCAATTGGTAACCGTAGATTCCCACTTCTTACCCTACGGCTTTATTACACCGATGTCACTCAAAGGACTTACGCCGAAGCAAAATCTCCGTTTTATGCATGAACACAGTCATAAGCCTTGTACGGGGATAGTATTTTAGTCGAGTAGCAAGTAGCATTTATCCGAACAAAGGATTTACTACTATTCGGACTCGTTTAAGCCTAAATCTACGCACTAGGGTAGTAATATAGTAACTAAACGTGCCCGAACAGCAAGATTTTAGTAGAACAGATAAGTAAATCTTTTGTTCGGATACTTGCTACTTGCTATTCGACTAAAATACTATCCAAGGCTTAACGAAGGCATAGGGTTAAACACTGTATAAGAATGTACTGCTATTCCTATCTTTCTTTATGAAAAGAACAGAGATAGCTATATTTTTACAAGAGTGGACACTCACGGTAACAGTTTCGCCAGTAATATTAGGACGCTTAAATTTCTTTGTATGGGATGAGATATCTGTACAGATAAATACTAAACTAGTACTAGTTTAGTATTATATTATCTGTGGTAATAGCAGACATGTGTTAAGAATATCTATTGTAATGAAATGATATTAAATTGCAATACTTTACCCCGTTTATAATTCTAATGAATAAATATTTTTCGCCCAAAATACGTTCGTAAACGTGGCTTGTATATTTATTTAAGACCCATTGTCTTATAATTTATGTCTGTGAAACTTAAATAAAACCGGCGTTTGTAGAATACAAAATGATTGTGTGAATTTGTTAATTTTACAATAAATTATTAATAAGTTTGCCGTTTTATAATATTATTTATGAACCTTTAATGTTTATGATTAAGACATAGTTAATAAAGATATAAAATAAGCAATGAAAAGTTATAAATAAAAAGGGAGAAGTGTATATTATAAAGAGAGAAACTTTGTATTTTTGTATGTATTGAAATAACTCAAGAACTACTGGGCCGATTTCAAAAATTCTTCGTTGTTAGAAAGGTACAGTAACCCCGAGTAACATAGGATTTTTAATTTCACGCGAACGAAGTCGCGAGCAACAGATAGTAAGTAATATAATATAATAACGGACGGACTAACGGAGGCAGTATTCAAATCTTTCTACAATAATGGTAGTCGATTCCATACGCCACTTAGCGGTGACCTCGTGAGATATCAATAATTTTATTATCATTTTTTGTTTATGTATAAAATAACAACAATATTTTTTGTTATCTATAAAGAAGCCGATACCAGACATGAGCTAAACTAACATGACTATTAATTTTTGGACTTAAAACGGGGCAACTGTAATTTTTAGTATGTAGGTTGAGCCGTGATCAACATTTTCATTTCATCGACGAATCACGTATGTTGCCCATCTCTACAAGAAAAGGGCGAAAAAAACTAGTCAACATAGCGCGAGCGACAACGTTTTCGCCACTCTCGTACTTCCGGCTATCGTCGTTGCGTTGACCGACAATGCGGCCGGACCGCCACGCCAGGCCCGCCCGACTCGAATGTCCATATTTCAGCGCGGATTCCGAAAACCGGACAATTTGGCGTCCCGGAGATTAATCCGGGGACACCGGGACACATGACTGTAAAACGGGAGGTCTGGTCACGTTAGCTAAGTCTAGCAATGTTTGAGACAATGTCAAATTTTGAGTAACATAGGCTATACTTTTTACTTCCGCGCGGACGAAGTCGCGAACAACGGCTATAGTTACTTATTAATTAACTAAGATGTTACGATGCCGGTCAAGAAAATTTATGGTTCAAGGAATGTTTTTATTTGATTCACATTACATGAGGGCTTCCATATTTTAATGATTTTTAACCAATTCTAGCTTTTTAGAGGACATTATATCTTCATGCGTGTGCGTAACTCCGTCGATTAAAATAGGCATCTGCAAATGGGAAAATCTGGGCAGCGGATTTTTCGTTACTTCCACAAATTCAGATGGTCCCTCGCTAATTTGCCGCTTTAAGACATCTTCTAGAACTGTTGACTTGCCTGCTTATTTAGAATACGATATAAATATCCTAGAAAGCAATAGTAGCATCATCTAGACAATATTAAAATCAATTTAGCAGCTTTCAAGGACTAGATTAGTTCACAACACATCTAAAGAGCAGTCGGTTAAAAAATAATATACACTTATCATAGACTGTATCATTGTAATAATTATATTTAATTGAGCAATAGACAATTATAACCAAAACAAAGATAAACGAGTAATAAAATTGTTGTATAAAAATATAAAACATTACATTTTAACATCCCATTTGTGTTCAGAATTATAATTATTTCAAATATTCCTTGGTACGAAAGTTAGGTAAACACCATTGTCAGGTCCCATGATCGGCCGTTTTGGGTCGAATTGCATTTTGTCCGTTGTATTCTTGCTTGGAGTCACACGGAAATTCGACAATAACTTCGCTATACATACGTGAATTTGTAACTTAGCGAAACGCATACCTGAAATAACAAAATAAGATTATTAGTATAAATATGTTAGTTCTCTTACTCTTAATTGTTTATAGCGTAGCTATGTCAATAAATGTAGCTTTTGTGTACCTACACATCAATAAATATAATGAATAAATTACGTGAGTCTAACTGTGGCCTTCCACACCCGAATCTCGAGACCAAAGATATATTTTCGAACTTAAGACCTATCAACCTTATTCCTTTGCCAAGTACAAAATAGCTAACTATTACTATAATAGACAACAATTTTCTTCAATAACTTAAATACTACATAATATTGCAATTATTTTCAAATTATACAACTTTTTATAATTATGATATTTAAAATAACAAATCGCTCAGTAAATTATATTAATAATGTATATTGCTTCTCAAGGTATACCTAGACCGCGTGATCTTCAAATATTGCTAAAATATTTACATTTTTTATAACTTCTTAACAAAAGGAACATGTATAACTCGCATGACCACATATAAATAACGGAAATAGTTTTTAAACCTGTTCTTATTTTTAACGTTTACAAATTTTTGCGACGAGTGATAATATCACTGATTTATAATTCTACTAGCGACCCGTCTGGGTTTCTTATGGCCAAAGGCTGTATGTCTGTTTTTATCTATATCTATACTAATATTGTCTTTACAATTTTTGAATTTTTGTATTTTTGTATGTATTAAAATTATTCAAGAACTACTGGACCGATTTCAAAAATTCTTTCACTCATTTCTTAATTCCACGCGGGCGAAGTCGCGAGCAACAGCTAGTTTGTTATACAGGGTGACTTTTTTACAGTCTTGATAGTATATGGCGTTTCGTAGAAAAGAAATACGACATTCTGACCAGAAAATCCTTAAAATGTTGTTCTAGACACTAGTTAAAAAAGTTTTTTTTTGTGTAGGTAATGTAATTTAATATAATACGGATATTAGGTTGATATATGTAGTTCTTCAATCTCGATTAACGTTCTGAACATAGAGCTGAAATGTGATTTAAACAACGATCAATGCTACGAAAACAGTTATATCTCTTGCTTGCTGCTTGCTTCATAAGACAGAGTTCGTGATAAAACGGAGATTTTGCCTCAGCGTTATGCCGTTTTTTGCGTGTCATCGGTCTAGGGGTTAATTCATCACTT
This sequence comes from Papilio dardanus tibullus, assembly GCA_013186455.1. Lineage (NCBI taxonomy): Eukaryota > Metazoa > Arthropoda > Insecta > Lepidoptera > Papilionidae > Papilio > Papilio dardanus. Next base: position 108,537 of record QDHC01005221.1, read on the forward strand.
TTTGTTGTCAATAAATTAATCTACTTACCGATACAGTTCCTGGGTCCAATGCCGAATGGAAGGTACGCGCAAGGATGCCTGTCTTTGCTATTTTCTGGATTAAATCTGTCGGGGTCGAATTTTTCCGGGTTTGTATAGTACTTTTCGTCGTAATGAATACCGAAGGGTGACATAAGAACTGTTTCTCCTTTCTTAACGGTCACTCCGGTTCCAGGAATCTTGTAATCCACTTCGGCATTCCTTTGCAAAGGTTCTACGAGAGGATACTTCCGCAAAGTTTCCGAAACAACATTTTCAAGATACTTCAATTCACCAAGCATTTCGTATGTCATTTCACCATTGTGTTTTTTTAATATGGTATCTATTTCCTCGATGGCTTTATCTTGTACGTCTGGTGTTTTGGCAAGCTCGTACAGCAGGAAAGACATGGTCGTAGCGCTAGTTTCATATCCTGCCGCATAAAATACGAAAGCCTGGGCAGCTATCAAGCTCTCGGTGAGCTCCACGGTCTTTTCATTTTCGTTTTCTTGTCTCTTTGGTCCCGTTATCTTGTCTTGTTGTTTCAATTCTAAAAGAAGGTCCATGAAATCTTTTCTGTTCGTTGGCATACCGTTCCTTAGCTTTACTACTGTTTTCACGAGATCATCAAAAAAATTGTTCACCTTTTTCGGAAATAACGAGCTATTCAATTTTTTTAGGATGCCCGGATACATGTAATCTAGCTCAATAGCATAGCTTGAAGTAAATATGAGCTTGTCAATTAATTGCAAGGTCTTCATGTGTTCGGAAGTGAAAGAGTCGAGGTCGATGCCGAAAGCGCACGCCGATATCGTTGACAAAGTAAACTTCTGGACGAGTGAATGTGCCTCTATTTCAGTTGGTTGCTTGTTGCAAACTTCTTTAATGTAATCAACGAAGATGTCACCGCGACCAATCATCAAGTATAACATGTTCTTAAGTTTACCAGAGGTAAATATCGGAGTGAAACGGTTCCTCAGGACCCGCCAGGTGTCGCCGTCCGCATGGAACAAGTTCATCCCTAGGCCACTCTTGCTGAACTCCACGCCTCGGTCCGTGAACGAGTCGAAATCTTTAATCATTATGTGTTTGATTAAATCCAGATCCCTCAGAAGTAGACACGGCGTTGTCATTCTATATATTCCTATCACTTTTTCTTCGGGAAACGCATCGTACATTTCTTTGAAAACAACACCCACGTTTTTACGACGCCGAGTCGAATCTATCAGGTTTCCAAAAAACACAATAGGTGTTGGCCCCTTCACATTTTTATTCTTCCAATAATTAAATGTTCTCGTGAAGTAAATATACAACAAAATTATTAATGATATCAAAAGCACTGGTATATAAGAATAATCCATCTTACAAGATACGCGCGCTCCGAGATACAAATTGTGTGTGATATAATATTTGCTGACACTCTTTTAAATACTTTATGTAGAATATACGAACCTGTACGTCTACAGTGTAGCCTATATGTGTATACTATCCGTCATTCAGTGTAACGTCTTACATTTTAAAGAGTACGGCTTTTATTGACGTTATAAAAATGTTTTTGACGTTATAAAAAATGTTTTTAAACAGTCAAATTTACTTTATTTGTTTATTAGAAAAACACTTAAAAATATGTTAACATAGATAATACTTTACTACTCCTAGTCTATACTAATATTATAAAGAGGAAAGCTTTTTATTTTTGTATGTATTGAAGTAACTCAAGAACTACTGAGCCGATATTAGTTTTTTTTATTATTTAATCAGATTATAATATTTTACAATAGCTATATGCGACAAACTACCTAAGTGGCGGCGCAAATTTTATTTAACAAAAAAAAGATTGTTATCTTGTTTTTTTTTAGAAATCTTGCACCATTAGAAAGCTACATTATCCCGAGTAACATAGGTTAAGTTTTTTTAATTTCCCGTGAAAGAAGTCGCGAACAACAGCTAGTATAAAATAAATTAAAAGTAACCTCATTTTAGAAGTCGTTAACAACATTTCTTCAAGTTTTTTTCAAATCAAAGAATCTACGAATTGTGCTATCGGAATGTATTTATGTCAACTCATTATAGAGTTAGCTATGTTGGCCCTATAAAAGTCATTATATATATTTAAAATAAAAAACAAAAATATAGTATTTTTTTGTGAATCCACTAATATTACCTTTAGCCATGAAAAGTAATCTTGAATAGGTTTGGTTCACGAGAATAGTCGAATGTCGGGATTCGAACCCACGACCGCGAGATCGGTAGTCCGTATCCTAGACCATTAAGCTATTGGCGCAAAATATTGTTTTGCATTATTTGATATTTAAAAAAAATGCAATGCTAAATACCTATATGTGCCGCCTGCCTATTTACAGTAAAATGCATTTATCTGTACGTAGTATTGAAAGAAAAAATTCACACGTCTTCATACATATATTTGCTTTTCCATAACCATTAGTACTCGGCTGTAGATGTGGCATTTGCAACCTCATTTATTAACGAACTGTTCACGTAATTTATTCAAAAGAAAGAATTAAAAAATTAAGTCATACGCCCCAGGCAAAGGCTTGAGACATGATGTTATTGGTTTAAAACCGTAAAGTGATGCACACACAACATACCTATGGCGTAGTCCAAGGCATTTTTTGTCCCCCAACCGTATACGCTATAGCCATTACTATGTCTTTCTCTTTCTACGCATTAAATGGGAATATTTTCAACCAAGGAATCTGTGGTAAGTGGTTCTTTAAAAAAATATGTGAAGATAACATACCTATTTAGGTGTAAGTTTAAGTAGTAATATTAATTTGTTGCGTAGTTCTCGTTGTTCCATAAGGGTCTATTTGCTCTGCACTCAGCTCAGCAGCATCTGAATTACATTGTTACCAAGTCATGATGATGTTGTATTATGAATTTTATTAATAAAAACGTTATCTACTGCTATATAAGTACACGCAGAAGGTACAGGTCTCAGATTTTGTAGACGACAGTTTGTAAGTTCGTAAAGACGTAGTGAACAGTGCAAAATGATTAATATCTTAATATTCCTGGCCAGTGTACTTGTCCTTTTCTACTTATATTTTACCAGAACTTTTAACTACTGGAAAGAGAGAAATATTCTTGGACCTAAGCCGCTGCCGTTCTTCGGCAACCTTAAAGATTCCGTCCTCAGGCAGAAGCACACAGCGACAATTCTCCAAGACGTTTATAATGCATATCCAAACGAGAAAATAGTAGGAGTGTATAGAATGACTACGCCATGCTTACTTTTGCGAGATTTAGACGTAATCAAGCACGTCATGATTAAAGACTTTGATCAATTCGTCGACAGAGGAGTCTCATTCAGTAAAGAAGGACTAGGAGTTAACCTGTTTCATGCTGATAGCGACACATGGAAAGTTCTGAGAAATCGTTTTACTCCGTTATTCACTTCAGGAAAACTAAAGAACATGTTATATCTTATGACTGAACGAGGCGACACATTTCTTGATTATGTTGAAAAACTTCGCGCAGAACAGTCGGAACAGCCTATACACGTCCTCGTACAAAAGTTTACTATGGCCACTATTTCAGCATGTGCATTCGGCTTGGACCTAGATGAAGATATGTACGAAACGTTAAATAAAATAGACAAAATGATTTTTACGCCCAAATTCAGTCAGGAGTTAGATATGATGTATCCTGGAATATTGTTGAAACTCAATAATTCAATTTTCCCAAAATTTTTAAAATCGTTCTTTAGCAATCTTGTAACAACTGTTGTTAATCAAAGAAGTGGGAAGCCGACAAACAGAAAGGACTTCATGGATTTACTTTTAGAACTAAGGCAAAAGAAAACAATCGAAGGATCAAAAGGATCGGCTGATGAAAAAGTAAGAACACTTGAGTTGACCGATGATGTGCTTGCGGCGCAGGCATTCGTATTTTACGCGGCAGGCTATGAGACCAGCGCCTCCACCATGATGTACATGTTCTATGAACTGGCTAAACAGCCTGACATACAAGATAAAGTCATTGCAGAAATTGACGAAGTTGTTAAGAAACACAAGGGCGAAATAAGCTATGATTGTTTAAACGATCTGACTTATTTGCAGCAGGTATTCGATGAAACTTTAAGGAAATATCCAATCGTAGACCCATTGCAACGTAATGCTGAAATGGACTACGTAGTCCCAGGTACTGATACTATAATCAAGAAAGGACAAACTATACTGGTTCCCGCTTTGGCTATCCAGCGCGATCCTAAATATTATCCCAACCCAGATAAATTTGATCCTGAACGATTTAATGCAGAGAACAAGAAAGACAGACACTCGTGTGCTTATCTTCCGTTCGGAACTGGTCCCAGGAATTGCATCGGTATGTAAATCTTATCTTTTTGTCGACGTTTCTAAAATATATACCCACATAGATGTAAAAATTAACTTAATAGTTTATGTCCCCCTAACCTTACTTTAGTTACGTGTACTTACCTATTTTGTATTGTTTCAGGTATGCGGTTCGCTAAAGTGCAGTCTCAAGTATGCATCGTCAAATTTTTCTCAAAGTTCCGCTTGGAGCCGACCAGAAATACACCAGCTGAAGTTAAATTTGATCCCATGCGTTTGGTTCTGTTCCCTGTTGGAGGAATGCAACTAAATATTTTACGTAGATAGATGTTAAAATTTTTATTGACTTGATAATGGTTTATGGGCTTAGTCTGTGTAATATTCTTTTTATATTTTTTTTGTACATTTGTATAGTGTATTATTTATAAAGTGTTATTTTTTAAACAATAAAAATCATCCGCAAATACTTTCTTTGTTTTTAGTTTTTTGGTGAGACGGATGTACCTTAATTTATCTTACCGTGTGAACATAAGACTGTTATTAATACAATTTAAATTTATTTTATTTTGAATTCACTCATGTGTGGAAAATTCCCACACATACGATATGATCTGAATCCCTCATGTCCCCCGCGAGGGTCCTCACTCGTAACGATTGAAATCTCTCGATATTTTGGACCCGAATGTTGGTGGTGCTACGGGAACGTTTTCGCTTCCATCTTGGGTTTCGCTTGCGGCAGTAGCAGGTGTGGAAACACCCGCAAGAACAACAAGGGCGCTTCCTAAGCACTTTTAGATCCGCGTTAGGCCTGAAAGACATAATAACAAGCATGGTATTAAGTATGTCTTTCGAATAGGACATCGCTTCTGAGGTGTATGAGGTCCTGACATCTAATACCACTCTGCCTTTATGATTTTAGTACTTAATGTTTAGTTCCAGTTTACAATTTAATGTAAGTAGCGACATCCTACAAATATTAACCGTACCATTTAGGTCGTTATCAAGCACCGAAAGTATCGCAAAAATTATTATAACAACGAATAATTAAAATAGATGGCGCTATAAGTCGAAACTTGGCTATAGTCACTATAATGGTCACTTTATCAAATTGATAAAAAAATATAAATCATTATACCTGTTATCAAAGCTTTATTATAAGTTAGTGTTGAATTATTTGCTTTTTTAATGAATATAGAAAATGACTTATCAATTTTGTCGTTATTAAAAGTCCTTTGTCATTCATTATTTGGTCACGTTTTCAGAAAGCGTTATTTCACTTTGTTATCTGACTCACATGGGATACCTAATTTGAATATGTTTATAGGTAACTCGAACACTGCGGAGGAAGGCGTTTGTGCTCGGAGTAATTGTCCCAAGCATGGCGACATATTACCTGTTGAAGGCCAGATGGATGCATGTGAACAATCGAAGCTAGATTTTGTTCAAGATAGTCATGTTTTAATTTGAATTCACTCTTTTACTTTGCCTTGGATAAAATGCTCTGAGTAGTTAAAGTTTTAGAACTTGAAAACATTATCGTCTTTAATTTCAAATAATATTTATAAATATCTTAGATTTACAAATGTCTCTGTAACCGATTTCATTTAGATTCAACCTTATCGAAGCTCTTCTTGTAATAAAGTCAGTAGTACTAATGTTATTAAAGCACACATTTTGATGACCTTGCAAGTTTTTTTAGGGCACTACATTGAGCCATCTTTGCCCCACAAATCTGTGCATTCTTGGTAAAGCTAAAAACAAAAAATATGCATAGGTAAATTCATTCGATAACAATTTTTGTACGAAAATTCTTCATTTACTATAGTCTAGTGGTCACCCTACTTGCTTATCATAACAAAGTTGTAAGGCTTGAAAACAAACCACTACAAGCTTATGTTCTTTTCTCTTTAGTATTGAACAGTCACTATTTATCTATTATATTATCATAAAATATACAAAAAAGTATTTAGAAGTACTAATACGAGTCAGAAAATGAAAACAATATATGACGACAATGAAAACCAAATAGGCCGCTTACCTGTGGAATGAAAAGCCACTCTGAGGGAAGAATTCATTTCTACATCCACGAACAGTGGGCTTACCCAAGATGCTTTTCGACCGGCGATTTCGCTGATGGAATCGACAAATTTGTATGAAACTGACATTCTTATTCGAAATGTCACGTGATCATTCGTTAGCGAATCGAAAGTAGCTACTCAACGTACACGTCATTCTATTCCATCAAATGAATCGACAACTTAGCGGACGTTAGTCATTCAAAATTTTAAAATTGCTACCCAAGTGGCACATTTTGACAGGCGATATCGCTAGTTATCGATTGTTATACCCCCGTCTGTACCGATCGCCAGACTTTCGTTATAGTATAACACTTGGAAGTTTCTCTGTTTACGTACCCTATACAGGTGAAGATAACCACCGACTATGGAGTTTTGATTGCGGTTGGTTCGGGAGATATCAGTTAGCAAAGTTGAAAAAATGGGACCTTATTTACGTTAAAGTATAAAAGTCTATTCTTATATTTTTATGTTCTGGAGAATTTTATAAGTCTCCTCCTCCATTGACGGAGACTTTAGAAGGTTGCTTTCCTCAGACAAACTTTACAAAAATGATCTCTTACTGAATATAATAGCAAAGATACGGACAGACAATTCAGACTTCCGTGCCTTATCATTCGTGTGCTCTTTATTTTTAGTAGGCGCTTATCATAATTAGGGTTTTTCGTGTCTGGCTGAGGGTAGCAACCGTCCAAAATGTCCGTCAATGGAGGAGGAGACTTCTAAAATTCTCAGTAACAACATATATAAAAATAGACCTTTATACTTTAACGTAAATAAGGTTAAGGTAATTTTTCCAACTTTCCTGGCTGATATCTCCGAAACCAACCGCTACCCAAACTTCGTACCCGGTGGTTATCTTTATCTATACAGGGCACGTAAACAGGGAAACTTGCAGGTTTTATACTATTACGAAGATAAAAACGTCGCGGGATCTTGGTCTATTATGAAAGAAAGGCTGGCGAACGCCAATACCCTGTAGAAAACGCTTTCTTGACGCTTTCAAAAGCAAATCAAACGTGTCATACCTATATTTATTAAATATAAAATTAAATAATATGAATACGCTACGTTTATTGTTGCTGCGCATAAAGAAAGTTTGTGGTCAAGACACCAGCAGAGGGCTTAGTTGTCGGCAGGAGTTGGAGTAAGTGGAAGAGGTGCTGGAACTACTATTCAAACTAAATCTTATATAACTCTTGCCGCAATCGCAAGGAATTTCATAGACTCCCAGGCTATCTAGCGGGTCACGGTCTTTGGGGGAGCGCAAGATTTTCTTGATCTGTGTGAGGGGGCGGAAAATCGTCCTAATGCTATATCTTCGACGTAACAGATAACCGATCCGGTCCGTTACCCCCCGCACGTAAGGTAAGTATGCCGGGACACGTTCAACAGCCTCAGGGCGTCCTTTGACTGATGTGTTTGCAAGCCGCTAACTTTGCCGCCAGTCAACCGTTGCTCTCTAGCACTTTCCGTACATGCGACAATTCTGCTCCGACGAATTGTTGGTCACACAGACGAAGCTCTCTTTAAAAATGTGGCATCTTATTCAGCGTATGCTTCAGATTTTGGCACAGATGATCATACGGGTATCTTAGTGAGTTACAACATCGCTACCAATGGACGTGTCGGGTTTCGGGACCTAAAATACGCGATGTTGCGCTTGTGCGCGAAGTTTATCTTCCATCATCCATGTGGCTTTTCTATATTATTTACATAAGCATACTGGTTTGAACAACCTTACGCGTGTTGTCAGCATAAGGGCAGTGTTAAATTTAGTTTTTGTCGCTTTAATGTTACATGTATTTTTTTTTTATTTTTGTTTAATTATACAGTCCACTAGCATAATTGCTATCATTGTAATTTGTTGATTTGTTTTATTTGTGTTTTTGTTTAACTTGTGTATTATTTTATTTTATTCACGTTATAATATGCAATGTCGCCGTACAGTTGTCATTCTATGTTAATTTTAGTTTTATTTGTTGAACCTTAAGTTTGTTGTTGTTTATTTGTATATTCAGGCATGGTGGGCGGACAGTTGCTGTTGCTAGGTTAATTACGCGCTCTATCATAGACTCTTTTTTTTGTACAAGGTGGAATCTATTTTAGATCCTAGTGGCCACGGGGGAAGCACATATCGGTACGTGGGACTCACCCTCCTAGTGAGGGCATACCGCTCTAAACCACCTTGTTCCCTCTTGGCCATTATCGTGGGCGAAGCGGGCAGGGCAAGTAACTTCCGCAACGCCCACTGGCCGCCTCAGGAAGAGGCCCTCGAACGCCCTTAAATAAGGGCGCTGCGCCTAAAGGCGTCCCTCGGATTACGCAGGGGACGTGGGTTCACACGCATCATGTATACTCTGAAAACAGAGTATAACCGACGCGTGCTCCCTAAGCGTCCAACCCTCGGCCGTCTGGGAGTGCAGGTGAGTGGGGCAAAAACCCCACCCATTGGCACACAGACAGCCCCCCCCCCTCGTCGGCGGGCCGAAGACACTGCCGACCAGGGTCCACACACCGGGTGTGTGTCCCCTCCCTCCGTGGTTCCTCTTAGCTTCACCGTGGTGATAGAGTCTTGTACAACTGCCACCAAGTTTGTAAGAATTCCTCAAGTTTTTTATCCCATTCTCGTCGCCAATGTAATGTATGAAATGAAAGACGTGCGTTAGCTTAAGACTTATATTCCGACTGACCCAATAAGGTCGTACATTAGGTAACACGACCAATCACGTGACTCTGTCACAGTATTCAGAGGTACCGACATTACAATAAGTAAGTTGGATTAACCCTTAGACTATTAATATATAAGGCCGCTGGCCAGCGTACCGAAAGGGACAAAACATGTAGGACATGAATATTTCACTGCCACTTTTACACCCCAAAACAATACAACGCACCATGTTTATGTGAAGTGACATTGCACTAATAGTTCACAATTTGTTTACAATAAGAATTGTTAACTTTTATATTAAAAAATGGTAATAAAACGCTGACAAAAAAAGGCATTTTTTGTCATACCGAAGTGCTGCCATATAAAAAACCGGCACGCGGCGTGAAACAGAAGATAGTGCATTCTATCTCGTTCTTTTACATTATATAGGAATTAGACCTTCTTTTTTCTTGTATGAATGAGACAAGTGTATCCAGCGGTATATAGTCTTCTTTGTCAAAGGGTTAACCCATAGATTAAAAGAACCAGATGAGACATGACATATGTCATACCTTAGACAAAGAAGACTATAATATATTAATAGTCTAAGGAAATATACGTAACATGACAAAGACAGTGACATAGATCTGTAGTCCCTTTGTCCGTATGCGATTTTGTTTGTTTGGGGCCAAAAATAAGACCCAAATAAATGTGATGTATCATATAGTATTGTGGCGCTTCAAGCAAACTCTCGATGGCCTAATTTTTCATACGTCCCAGGCAAAGGCTTGGGACATGGTGTTATTGGTTTAAAACCATAAAGTGATGCATACACAACATGCCTATAACGTAGTCTAAGGCATTTTTGTCCCTCAACCGTATACGCTATAGCCATTTCTATGTTGTTCTCTTTCTACGCATTAAAGGGCAATATTTTCAACCAAGGACTCTGTGGTAAGTGCTTCCTTAAAAAAAATTGAAGACAACATGCCTATTTAGGTGTAAGTTTAAGTAGTAATATTAATTTGTTGCGTAGTTCTTGTGGTTTCATAAGGGTCTATTTGCTCCGCACTCAGCTCAGCAACATCTGAATTACATTATTACCAAGTCATGATCACGTTGTATTATGAATTTTATTAATAAAAATGGTATCTACTGCTATATAAGTACACGTAGAAGGTACAGGTCTCAGATTTTGTAGACGACAGTTTGTAAGTTCGTAAAGACGTAGTGAACAGTGCAAAATGATTAATTTCTTAATATTCCTGGCCAGTGTACTTGTCCTTTTCTACTTATATTTTACCAGAACTTTTAACTACTGGAAAGAGAGAAATATTCTTGGACCTAAGCCGCTGCCGTTCTTCGGCAACCTTAAAGATTCCGTCCTCAGGCGGAAGCCCACAGCGATAATTCTCCAAGACGTTTATAATGCATATCCCAACGAGAAAATAGTAGGAGTGTATAGAATGACTACGCCATGCTTACTTTTGCGAGATTTAGACGTAATCAAGCACGTCATGATTAAAGATTTTGATCAATTCGTCGACAGAGGAGTCTCATTCAGTAAAGAAGGACTAGGAGTTAACCTGTTTCATGCTGATAGCGACACATGGAAAGTTCTGAGAAATCGTTTTAGTCCGTTATTCACTTCAGGAAAACTGAAGAACATGTTATATCTTATGACTGAACGAGGCGACACATTTCTTGATTATGTTGAAAAACATCGCGCAAAACAATCGGAACAGCCTATACACGTCCTCGTACAAAAGTTTACTATGGCCACTATTTCAGCATGTGCATTCGGCTTGGACCTAGATGAAGATATGTACGAAACGTTAAATAAAATAGACAAAATGATTTTTACGCCCAATTTCAGCCAGATGTTAGATATGATGTATCCTGGAATAATGTTGAAACTCAATTATTCAATTTTCCCAAAAATTTTAAAATCATTCTTTAGCAATATTGTAACAACTGTTGTTAATCAAAGAAGTGGAAAGCCGACAAAGAGAAATGACTTCATGGATTTACTTTTAGAACTAAGGCAAAAGAAAAAAATCGATGGATCAAAAGGATCGGCTGATGAAAAAGTTAGAACACTTGAGTTGACCGATGATGTGCTTGCAGCGCAGGCATTCGTATTTTACGCGGCAGGCTATGAGACCAGCGCCTCCACCATGATGTACATGTTCTATGAACTGGCTAAACAGCCTGACATACAAGATAAAGTCATTGCAGAAATTGACGAAGTTGTTAAGAAACACAATGGCGAAATAAGCTATGATTGTTTAAACGATCTGACTTATTTGCAGCAGGTATTCGATGAAACTTTAAGGAAATATCCAATTGTAGATCCATTGCAACGTAATGCTGAAATGGACTACGTAGTCCCAGGTACTGATACTATAATCAAGAAAGGACAAACTATACTGGTTTCCGCTTTGGCTATCCAGCGCGATCCTAAATATTATCCCAACCCAGATAAATTTGATCCTGAACGATTTAATGCAGAGAACAAGAAAGACAGACACTCGTGTGCTTATCTTCCGTTCGGAACTGGTCCCAGGAATTGCATTGGTATGTAAATCTTATCTTTTTGTCGACGTTCATTGGTATGTAAATCTTATCTTTTTGTCGACGTTTCTAAAATATATACCCAGATAGATGGAAAAAATATCTTAATAGTTTATGTCCCCCCCTTACCTTACTTTAGTTACGTGTACTTATCTATTTTGTATTGTTTCAGGTATACGGTTCGCTAAAGTGCAGTCTCAAGTATGCATCGTCAAATTTTTCTCAAAGTTCCGCTTGGAGCCGACCCGAAATACACCAGCTGAAGTTAAATTTGATCCCATGCGTACAGTTCTGTTCGCTGTTGGAGGAATACAACTAAATATTTTACGTAGATAGATGTTAAAATTTTTATTTACTTGATAATGGTTTATGGGCTTAGTCTGTGTAATATTCTTTATATATTTTTATGTACATTTGTAAAGTGTTTTATTTATAAAGTGTTATTTTCTAAACAATAAAAATCATCCGCAAATACTTTCTTTGTTTTTAGTTTTTTGGTGAGACGGATGTACCTTAATTTATCTTACCGTGTGAACAAACGACTGTTATTAATACAATGTAAAATTATTTTATTTTGAATTCACTTATGTGTGGAAAATTCCCACACATACGATATGATCTGAATCCCTCATGTCCCCCACGAGGGTCCTCACTCGTAACGACTGAAATCTCTCGATATTTTAGACCCGTATGTTGGTGGTGCTACGGGAACGTTTTCGCTTCCATCTTGGGTTTCGCTTGCGGCAGTAGCAGGTTTGGAAACACCCGCCAGAACAACAAGGGCGCTTCCTAAGCACTTTTAGATCCGCGTTAGGCCTGAAAGACATAATAACAAGCATGGTATTAAGTATGTCTTTCGAATAGGACATCGCTTCTGAGGTGTATGAGGTCCTGACATCTAATACCACTCTGCCTTTATGATTTTAGTACTCAATGTTTAGTTCCAGTTTTCAATTTAATGTAAGTAGCGACATCCTACAAATATTAACCGTACCATTTAGGTCGTTATCAAGCACCGAAAGTATCGCAAAAATTATTATAACAACGAATAATTAAAATAGATGGCGCTATAAGTCGAAACTTGGCCATAGTCACTATAATGGTCACTTTATCAAATTGATAAAAAAATATAAATCATTTTGCCTGTTATCAAAGCTTTCTTATGAGTTAGTGTTGAATTATTTGCTTTTTAAATGAATAAAGAAAATGACTTATCAATTTTGTTGTTATAAAAAGTCCTTTGTCATTCATTATTTGGTCACGTTTTCAGAAAGCGTTATTTCACTTTGTTATCTGACTCACATGGGATACCTAATTTGAATATGTTTATAGGTAACTCGAACACTGCGGAGGAAGGCGTTTGTGCTCGGAGTAATTGTCCCAAGCATGGCGAAATATTACCTCTTGAATACCAGATGGATGAATATGAACAATTGAAGTGAGATTTTGGTCAAGATAGTTATGTTTTAATTTGAAGTCACTCATATACTTTGCCTTGGATATACATTTTTAACTATTAATTACTATGTGATTCTAGTTTCTAAGGTAAGTAATACAAGCTATGACGAGCAAGTAAGGATGTTTGGATAGTGTGTTTGCCTCAGAACTCTTCTGGTGTAAATATGATAAATACGATAAGTCCAGCAATTATTTCTCTTATCATTCATTATTATGATAAATATTGTTAAACTGTATATTATTGATGAGGGAATGACTATTTAATAAATTATGTTAGAATAATGCAAGATACAATAAATAACATTCATCTTCATCTTCATTATCATCAGCCTTTTTCTGCCAACTGTTGGACCTATGGCCGAGTATGTACGGTAAAGTAATATGTAAGGCCTATGCCTTCCCAATGTCTACCAAATTCCCAATACAAAATTGTACATTTTGTTACAATTTTGTCGCGTCAGAAAATGTATACTTTGGCAGATCCGGGGCCCTGTTTAGTGTCTTCCTTGTTTTCATTTGTCGTTTACTATACTCGTAATAGTTCGACCCTGGTCTTTCCTAATTTGATAATTAGGAAAGAGTTGTTTGGAACGATACCTGCCGGTGAGTTCCGTCATCGTACGAGTAGACAGAATGCCAACTTTTATCGTCACCATCTCGATGGTTGGCATTCCACAACGACGAGGTTTTCTCGCAATTTTTTACCTCGCACGGCCGCGTTGTGGAACACTCTGTCTTCAGCGGTATTTCCAAACGGTTACGACTTAGGGGTCTTTAAGAAAAGAGCGTACTCCTCCCTCAAAGGCCGGCAACACATCTGCGGTTCCTCTGGCGTTGCAGGTGTCCGTGGGCTTCGGATTAACTAACTTAAGCGTTCCGCTGCTCGTTTGCCCCCTTCTCATATAAAAAAAATTGAACTTTCAGGACATTTTGAACCCATATGTTGGTTGATCTTCATTCGTTCACAATTCTCTAAAAGACATCAGTCTGATTCGATTATAAAATGACGAAGATCACAATTGATAGGTGACATACAGATACTGTTTGACTTGTGCGAATTGCTTAAGCCTTTCCTACTCAATGCTACGCAAATCTCAGGTATTGTCAAAATCTTGCTTAGCGTGTCGCGTAATGCGTGGTTAGTAAACACAATGCATCCTCGACTCAACTGCAATTTTGCTCCGGCATTGGTGATGACAGTATTGACGATCTTGATGTCGACGACGCATCTCTATTCTCGCTTGGAAACTAAAATCGCTGTATAGATTTGCGTTGTATGCGAAGGACCTTAGAGTAAAGTGACCATTTATTTTTCACTCAAAACGGGATATCGGTTTTATTTTTTTTAAGAACGTTTTTAAACAGAAGATTTTTTTTTTAAAGTTATTAATTTCGAAAAAGTTGGAATGAAAAGTTGAGTTAAGTAAAATGCATTTTCGGACTGAAAAAAATGGTAGGTCAATAGACGAGTATAAAACACTTACGTTTTCGCGCGGTTCCAGGAAACGGGACAATTTGGCGTCCCAGAAGTTATTTCCGTGACACCGGGTAGTTCGACCCATGATGGGCTTCATTTTCCGCAACTCCACGACTAGCGCCTAGGGGTCACCGGGACCCATAACTACATAGTACGTCCGACGCAATACTGGTCATTCATATTCTGCTAGAAAAACTAAATACCAGCGCTATAATCTCCATATAATCTTCATGGATGTCGAGAAGTCTTTTGATCATATTCCCCGCAACATGATATGGAAAGCGTTAAGAGCTCCGGTTGCGGCCGAAGACACATTGCTTTAATGCAGGATATTTACCCCGATGTACACTTAAATGGCGACAATTCACAGGTGTAATGTGCAACACTAGAATACCGTTAACTAAAGGAAAAGTGTACAAGACCACGGTCAGGCCATTTACGGCTGAGAATTTTCGACCACTAACAAACATCACGGGAACCGACTACATTTTGTCGCTCTTAAGAAATACGGGACAGTCCCTTTTAAAAGGAATGTCTGGTCACGTTACCTTAGTGACTTTACAAGAATGTAAATGATGATACATCCTAATTGCAATAAACAACATTCGTAACCCGATAACAACATGCCAATAGTGATAACACAAAATTGCAACTCATCTTAAGGCACGTTGTGACCGTTATGTAAGTGACAATATTGACTTGGCATTTTCTTTGTTTGAACCATTATATGTACATTGACGTTAAAACGACTTCATGAATACAGTGAAACCTGTACAAGCGAGAAACCTCTGTAAGCGAGACAAATATCGGGGTCCTTTGGACTCGCGCTATACAGGTTGAACTGTATACGAATGTGTTTTTCGAATTTTATATGTACATATTTACCCGACGCTCTTACGGTGAAGGAAAACATCGTGATGCAACCTGCACATATCGGCGAAAATATTCAAAGATATGTGTTAAGTCACGCAAAATACGCGCAAGTCGTGGAGTTGCGGAAAATGGAGCACATCATGGGTCAAACCTTACCTTTTAAATATATCCCTGAGTAACATAGGCTATATTTTTTAATTCTACGCGGCCGAAATCGGGATCAACAGCTAATAATAAATGTTTGTCATTTAATTACACTCGTTATACTAAATGGAACAACATTAAATAATAATCACATCACGTATTGTTCCTGCAAATTCGATATGCAGTTTGCCGACTTTACTATTGTATGGATTGATATTTGATTGAAGGTATCTCCGAAACGACTTAAAGGATCTTTGTAAAATCGTATAAGTAGATGCTGTTGGACTTAACAGTGGTAGAGCCTGCTTCAACATCTTCGCTCGAATTGGTAGGCTCGCCCTGTCAAATACCACGACAACACACAACACAGGCGTGAAATGGAAGCAATTCCATGTTTCGTCTGTCGAGTGTGGTGCCGCAGGCCTAATTTTAGTTCACTTTTCTTTCTTACCCTTTTCGTATAAGGAAATGGTGGGAAGGGGAAGTGGATATGACGGGGGAGGGAACGTATAGGGAGAGGAATTATCCTCTTGCTGTGCGTCTCCTCATCCGTAGATTAAGGGTAGGTAAAGCATTTGCAATTACAGATGTCTATGGGCAGTGGTCGCTTCGCTATTTCAGCGAATCCAAGCTGGATTGCCGCCGCTTGCTCGTTTGCCATTTTAAAATATAAAAAAAATGTAGAACACAGCCTGGAAGAACACAAAGGCTTGTTACTATTTTTTTTAGTTTCGCGCAAACGAAGCCGCGCACTACAGCTAGTAATTATATAACGATGTTTTGGTTGAATCGCGATCACAACTTGCAGTTTTTGATCTATGTTTCATGTCATCGTATTATCGTTGGCTTGCTTAGTAATAACTTAAATTATATTTCTCTGTGCAAAGTACATAATGCTTTTATCTTTTTATTTCATTACTTTTATAATTTATTAGCTGTTGTAGACTTCGACCGCGTGGAATTAAATAATATAGCCTATGTTACTCGGGGATAATGTAGCTTTCTAACGGTGAAAGAATTTTTGAAATCGGTTCAGTAGTTCTTGAGTTATTTCAATACATACAAAAATAAACATACACCGGTTTATTCCGAAACGAGAATAAGCGTTATTACCATTGTAGTTTCTACGTTTGGTACTGGGCATTCATCATATTTATTCCAAAATACAGAACATCCTTGCTCCTGGTACTTCTTAAGATACATAATTTGGTCCAATGAGACCCCTGGTCTATCTTATTTAGTTCCGAGTGTCCTCCAGTATCGTATATTCGACGACTTATCGGTCCTCGTTTATCACAGTACTTTATATTTTCGGAATAAAGGGGACAAAGTTTCTCTCTTTATGATATTATTGTAACATAGATTTATATTAATCCAAATATTAAAAGAAAACGAGTTTACAACAGTAGTATATATATCTGTTTCCGGTTACAATACATATTTTCGATAAGGTATACGAGTAGGTAATTTTACAATTTAAATTTTAGTAATGAAAATATGTGAATTCCACATTGTTGCCACTATTCCACACTATTAAATACAAGTTAACATATCACAGCCCTTGCTTTCCGGCATTTTTATAATAAAGAAAAAAGTATGAAGTTCATAATTTTTACAATGTACACGTGGATTCGGAAACCTACGTTTTTAGTCTCTAAAGCCTTGTACGCACCAGGATAGTATTTTAGTCGAGTAGCAAGTAGCAAGTAGCAATTATCCAAACAAAGGATTTACTAATTTATTCTACTAAAACGTTGCTGTTCGGACACGTTTAGTTACTAAAGTAATATCCTAGTGCATAGGTTTAGGTTTAAACGAGTCCGAACAGTAGTAAATCCTTTGTTCGGATAAATGTTACTTGCTACTCGACTAAAATACTATCCTGGTGCGAAAAAGGCTTAAGCGTCTTGCTTAATACGCTTAAGTTGCTCAGAAAGTTGGTAAAGCCGGCTACAGACGTTCAGTTCTAACCATGTATAGTTTGACTGCGCTGTTAAAATTGATGTGTGTAGGTTTAACTGAAAACTGTATAGTTCGACTGTGCAGTTCAAACTAACGTGTGGACGTCAGTGTTAACTGTACAGTTAAAAATCATCTGTAGCCGGCTTTAAATAACATATTCGACAAAGTCATAACGCTAAGACACTGTTGAAAGATCTACTTTTTGCATTAATAAAGCTTCTTGGATATTTTACAACAAAAGTGTAAGCTTAAACTTAAATAAAAATTTTAGAAAAATTTACTTAACACTTTTTTTAATTATTCGATTCTATTTCTCCAGTCCCTACCTATATGGGCAAAATGTCCAGCATGATTATCAGTTTGCCATTTCGAAGTCTTACTAAATTCTATGAAACTTTGTCCCTCAGAGATAAAGAAATCAGTGCTAAAGGTCACCCCGACTAAAAATGTAATGATAGCCCAATTTTATTAGCGTGATATTTCTAATTTATTAAAATTTCTTATCTTTATAGTTATACTGTCTGGTGTATCTATCTACGATATTTTATAAAACAATAACGAATTTTATGTTTGTCCCTACATATGCTTGAATCTTTAAAACTACGCAACGGATTTTGCGGTTTTTTTAATAGATAGAGTGATTCATAAGGAGGGTGTATGTGTATAACTAGCGACCCACCCCGGCTTCGCACGGGTGCAATTATTATTATTATGTTATATACAACGTTCACAGTTTTTCTGTAGTGTATTTAGTATCAGCATTGCAACCGTGCGTAGCCGGGGAAGGTAGCTAGTTTAAAATAAACATTTTCGTATACTTAACAGTGGTAGAATACGCAGTAACGTCTGCACGTCTGTCAGACAGACAGGCGTAAGGTGGAAGCAATTCCACGTATCATCTGATGAACTGATGAAACGTGAAAAATTACAAAACCGTTCCAAATAGAGCGAGACAAGTGTTTTCTTGCCGTATATAGCCTGAACTATAAGATCTACATAAAAATTATAGTGTGCGATCAATAGATCATCAAATTGGCTTTATAGTTGTCTTTGGTGGCATTTATCTATATTCTATGATTGTATCACAATAATATTTTTGTCTATACGCCCGGAGATAAAACTTCAATTGTGGCGGCACCAAGTTTATAGACCTTGTCCCGTTTAAGAAATCCTTTTTTCGGCCTCATTTCAAAATATTTATGTTTTCTTTGCTTTGAATATGAATAATAATAAATCAATTGATTTACACCTTAAACCGTTCGTGAACAACTTGTTTAGTTTAAAAATAATAGCTATATTTAAAATACCAGACTTAAACGCTCTGTGGCGCACTGAATAAAATAAGTTTGGTGTGTATTTTAAGGATGTGAATTAAAAATATCGATATTTTTATTTAAGTTTTAAAATATTTAATGAAAGAAAAAAGAAGCATGAATTAATGTTTTTCTATGCTAAATATGCAATTATAATTTACATCCTACGTAAGTGCGGAAGATGAAGACACGGCGGGATCAGTACTGACTATTATGTGCGATTTCCTATCTGTTGCTCACGACTTCAGCGAGAAATTAAAAAAAATACTTAGTTACCTTCAAGTAAAATCTCGGCAAAATCAGTCTATCTATTTCAAAGATTGCAAAGAACAAAGGCGCTTTTTGAAGAGCCAAGCAGAAAGACAGGTAAAAGTTATAAACTTTTCATTATGAGCAACTTGACACACCAATTGTATTAAAACTGTAATAAATAATTGTATTAAAATTGTATTTTAACTGTATACTTAGATTTGTTTAAATTCATTCGCTTTGCAATACTCCGTCTTTTAAAAATAATAACTAGTAAAATTATAAACAGGCCATTTTTATGATATAACGGCACCGGATTTGACAGAAGTATATACAGTTCTGTTTTGACTGAACAGTCCAACTGTTCGGCTTAGTTAGTTCAGTTCAACAGTCACGTTCAATCCTAAGTGAACAGTCCAACTCTTAAGATTTAACCTGTTTGGCCGGTTTTAAACTGGCCTACGGTCTTGCCTCGTATAGATAATATACATCACTGTATTGTTGATAACATTTTGTGTAAATGTTATGATTATGATGCACTTTTGCTCTGTGACCAAGACAATGTAATTATGAAACGAATAATAAAACAACTTGGTAAACTTATACCACAAGGTCTGAGGTGAACCGGATTTTTGTTATAAAATGCGAAGTTTTTTGTTTGATACCTTTATTACTCGTATTATTCTTACGTATACCTAATTTAGGCTCTGGGGTTCAGCCCTTGAGTTGTAAACTGCTGGTCCTGAGTTCGAATCCCGCCATGTACCAATGTATTATTCGATTTTCGAATTTCATGTGTACATATTTACCCGACGCCCTTACGATGGAGGAATGCGACCTACACATATCGGCGAAGAAATTCAAAGATATGTGTGAAGTCGACCCGCACTGGGCCAGCGTAGTTGACTACAGCCTATTCACCCCTTTGGAGGTAGACTCCGCGCCCCTCGGTTGGGACGTCTAGCGAGCTGGTGATGATAATGATGATATCTACTATACTTCTTATGGATTAAGTGAATATGAATTGAATGCATTAGGATTTTTTACTATGATTACAAGTAATTTGTTTTCCCAGCCTTTGCAATGCTGCCAAAAATAAATGTTTTGATAAGTATAAATTGTACTAAACGACTTACCTTCATTAAAACGCCACGTATAGAACTTATTTGTTTACGAATAAAAACATCCTTTAAATAAACATAATCTGTTTTTGTTACATAAAGTAAAATCATCTACATCATTTACAATTACACTTTAAGACGGTTGTTTGACTCTGACATTGCATTGTGTGCCTAAGTTAAGCTACTTAATACATGCTATTAGTCTCATCATTAATTACTATTTATTAGTGGAAATTTAACAAGACCCAATCCATTTCTTAATTAGATTATTTATCTATGGTATCTGTTGATTGGTAGATTTAATTTATCTACATAAAATATTCAAATGAATCCCTCCCTTGTGGAAAAGTACAAGACGCATGGGGTCGTATTCCAACTTCGTCGGTGTGTCTCTCGTAGGCTCCACTCGGAACTTTGATAAGAATTTGACTACGCAAACCCGGGATTGCACCTTTGCGAACCGCATGCCTGAAATATACGAAAAGTTATATAGGCAACAACGAAATTAAACATCAAATTCGTTGTTGACAATTAGCAAACATACCGAACTAAACGACACTTACAATTAGTAAATAAAAACGGCTGCACTCACGTTATTAAGATCCGGTAACGGTACCGACTAGTTTCGAGCCTGTCTGCCTGTGCCCGAAGGACACGACTTGAGGGCGCGGGGGGCGTGGGAACTTCTTCGGTCGCCAAAGGACCAGGACCCTCTTGATAGCCCTGGTGTCTACCGTGCGAGGGCGGCAAAAGTTATGTTGGCGAAACGGAGCGTAGTATAAAGTCACGGCTCTCGGAGCACATTCGTAGTATGCGGAATATGGACGCCAACGCCTCAGCGGTGGCGGAGCACGCCCTTTAATCCGGAACCTCGCACTACATAAGATTGACAAAATAAAAGTTTTATCCCGCGAGAGGAACTATGCGTCTCGAAAGCTGTTAGAAGCTATAGAAATAGGATGTCGACTTAATTTCAATGGCGACAAGGGGTGGGCTCTACCGCCCACATGGCAACCCGTCTTAAAGAACGCAACGCGACACAAGAATGACAGTACGGCAGACGATATTGAAGGCGCGCAGTGCGAGACGGGCCGCGACCGCGAGATAATACAAGTCCCACTCATCCCTGAAAAAGAGCCTCCGACGGCTCAAAACTAGTCGGTACCGTTACCGGATCTTAATAACGTGAGTGCAGCCGTTTTTATTATTAATAATAATGTCTCACGGAAGTTTAAACAGTGAAATGGCACTTACAATGTGACACACACACTTATATGAAGACCAATGAGCACTGTGCTAGTAAATATTTATTCAAGTTATTATAATTAACTTAAAATATAATGGTAAATATAATAAACTTTACGTACCTATACAATTTCTCGGTCCAACACCAAACGGCAAATAAGCACACGAATGTCTATCTTTCACATTTTCAGGACTAAACCGTTCAGGGTCAAACTTCTCCGGATTTGGGTAATATTTAGGATCATGATGTATACCCGAAGTATTTACAAGAACTGTTTGTCCTTTCTTGATGGTAACATTAGTTCCAGGGAAAGTGTAGTCTGTTTGAGCGTTACGTTGCAAAGGATCTAGGATTGGATATTTCCGTAATGTTTCGTCAAACACTTGTTGCAAATATGTCATTTCATTTAAGCAATCATAGTTTACTTCACCATTGTGTCGTTTAACAACTTCGTCAATTTCAGCAATGACTTTATCTTGTATCTCAGGATGTTTAGCAAGTTCATAAAACAAGAAGGTCATGGTGGAGGCACTGGTTTCATAGCCGGCCGCGTAGAACACGAACGCCTGAGCTGCAATGACGCTGTCGGTTAGTTCCACAATCCTCAGCTTTTCGTTGTCTACTTTCTTCGTTCCTTCAATTGTTTTTTGTTGCCTCAAAGCCAAAATTAAATCCATAAAATCTTTTCTATTTGTAGGTATTCCACCTCTTTGTTTGACAATGGTTTGTACAAGGTCATCAAAAAATGTGTTAACGAACTTGGGGAATATGGAACCATTAAACTTTTTCAATATTCCCGGGTACATCATGTCTAACTCGTTTGCGTAATTTGCTGTGAAAATCATTTTGTCTATTTTATTCAATGTTTCATACATATCTTCGTCTAACTCCAAACCAAAAGCGCATGCTGAGATAGTAGACATTGTAAACTTCTGAACGAGTTCATGTATAGGTTGCTGCGATTGTTGTGCACGGAGGTTCTCGACATATTCAATAAAGTGTTCACCTCGTTCAGTCATGAGATACAACATGTTTTTCAGTTTGCCTGAAGTAAACACTGGTGTAAATCTGTTCCTCAGAACTTTCCAAGTGTCGCCATCAGTATGGAAAAGGTTAACTCCTAGTCCTTCGTTACTGTATGAGATTCCTCTGTCGGCAAAATGATCAAAGTCCTTTATCATCACGTGCTTAATAACATCCAAATCGCGCAGCAGTAGACACGGTGTGGTCATTCTGTAAATTCCGACCACTTTTTCGTTGGGATATGCATCGTAAATGCTTTTAAAAAGTTCGCCAGCTTGTGCACGTCTCAGAGTGGTATTTTTAAGATTACCGAACAATGGCACCGGTGTAGGTCCAGGTACATTTCTGTCCTTCCAGTAGTTGAAAGTCCTTGTAAAATATAAATATAATAGTGTAAATACACTTGCGAATGTCACTAAGAGGTACAACATTATGGAGCTGCACACTATTACTGAATGGAACAAATTAAACTTGATGGTAAGATTTTATATGTCTTAATTACAAAACAAACAGAACTTAAAAATAATGTAAATAAAAGTGCTGATGGTCACATTATACGCTCGTTATATTTATATTTGTTTACATTTTAAATTACATTCAATGTAATTGTAACTACTTATATTATCTTTGTCTCATTAATCTTACTAATATTATAAATGTGAAAATAACGATATTATTGTCAGACCAAGAGGAAACATCTTTTTGATGGGGTTCGATATTTTGTTTTTTTACGGAATTGGTTGTAGAATTTAATATTATATTATTACAATTATAATGACTAGCTGTTGCCCGCGACTTCGTCCGCGTGGAATTAAAAAAATATAGCCTATGTTATTGGGGATAATGTACTTTTCTAATGGTGAATGATTTTTTAAAATCGGCCCAGTAGTTCTTGAGTTATTTCAATACATAACCTAATGGTGTACCTACATTAATACCGTGCTTTTAAACCTGGCGCCGCACTGAAGAAAAAAAAATCATTACAGAGCGAAACCAGGTCGAACTACCTTGTACCCCGCCGACCTGGTACCGCACCCCACGCTTCCTTCGCACAGCTAGTGTTAGCTTGCATTTAAAAGAAACGCATTTATCGACACGGCTTCAAGACCAAAATAAAGGTGGCGAAGATAATGGCGAATAAAAGGCGATAAGAAGAGGGATTGTGTTGGATGTTAAAAAAATCTCCAAACTCTATTATCCAGCCACCAAATTGACAAAAAAGTCATAAAAATATAACTGAAAGTAATTACCCATATTTAATTGAAAAACATTAATTCATGCTTCTTTTTTCTTGCATTAAATATTTTAAAACTTAATTAAAAATATCGATTTTACCCCATAAAAAGGATGTTTCCACTTGGTCTGACAATAATATCGTTATTTTCGCATTTATAATATTAGTAAGATCAATGAGATAAAGATAATATAGTTATAATTATTGTACATTAAATAAATTTAAATGTAAACAAATTTATATAACAAGCGTTAATGTGCACTTTTGTCACATTATTTTTAAGATCTGTTTGTTTTGCTTAGTTATCTACGATGACGACGTAATTGAGACATATAAAATCTTACCAACAAGTTTAAATTGTTCCATTCGGTAATAGTGTGCAGCTCCATAATGTTGTACCTCTTAGTGACATTCGCAAGTTTATTTACACTATTATATTTATATTTTACAAGGACTTTCAACTATTGGAAGGACAGAAATGTACCTGGACCTAAACCGGTGCCATTGTTCGGTAATCTTAAAGATACCACTCTCAGGCGTACACAAGCTGGCGTACTTTTTAAAAGCATTTACGATGCATATCCCAACGAAAAAGTGGTCGGAATTTACAGAATGACCACACCGTGTCTACTGCTGCGCGATTTGGATGTTATTAAGCACGTGATGATAAAGGATTTTGATCATTTTGCCGACAGAGGAATCTCATTCAGTAACGAAGGACTAGGAGTTAACCTTTTCCATACTGATGGCGACACTTGGAAAGTTCTGAGGAACAGATTTACACCAGTGTTTACTTCAGGCAAACTGAAAAACATGTTGTATCTCATGACTGAACGAGGTGAACACTTTATTGAATATGTCGAGAACCTCCGTGCACAACAATCGCAGCAACCTATACATGAACTCGTTCAGAAGTTTACAATGTCTACTATCTCAGCATGCGCTTTTGGTTTGGAGTTAGACGAAGATATGTATGAAACATTGAATAAAATTGACAAAATGATTTTCACAGCAAATTACGCAAACGAGTTAGACATGATGTACCCGGGAATATTGAAAAAGTTTAATGGTTCCATATTTCCCAAGTTCGTTAACACATTTTTTGATGACCTTGTACAAACTATTGTCAAACAAAGAGGTGGAATACCTACAAATAGAAAAGATTTTATGGATTTAATTTTGGCTTTGAGACAACAAAAAACAATTGAAGGAACGAAGAAAGTAGACAACGAAAAGCTGAGGATTGTGGAACTAACCGACAGCGTCATTGCAGCTCAGGCGTTCGTGTTCTACGCCGCCGGCTATGAAACCAGTGCCTCCACCATGACCTTCTTGTTTTATGAACTTGCTAAACATCCTGAGATACAAGATAAAGTCATTGCTGAAATTGACGAAGTTGTTAAACGACACAATGGTGAAGTAAACTATGATTGCTTAAATGAAATGACATATTTGCAACAAGTATTTGATGAAACATTACGGAAATATCCAATCGTAGATCCTTTGCAACGTAACGCTCAAACAGACTACACTATCCCTGGAACTAATGTTACCATCAAGAAAGGACAAACAGTTCTTGTAAATACTTCGGGTATACATCATGATTCTAAATATTACCCGAATCCGGAGAAGTTTGACCCTGAACGGTTTAGTCCTGAAAATGAGAAAGATAGACATTCGTGTGCTTATTTGCCGTTTGGTGCTGGACCGAGAAATTGTATAGGTACGTAAAGTTACCATTAAATTTTCAGTAAATTATAATAACTTGAATAAATATTTACTAGTACAGTGCTCATTGGTCTTTATATAAGCACGGGGTTCCATTCCATACAAAAGTTTTTTAGTTTATTTTTTTTTCACTAGATGGGGTTACGAGCAGAGTATTGAAATTAGGAAACGAACGAGGCAATTTATCAACTTGAAAACCAAAATAAACTAAAATTTACTTTATTTAGTATTACTTTAAACATCAAATAACACGTAACACTAAGCCTTTGTAAAATTTTATTAATTCTTAATTATGTACTAATTTAATTATTGCGCTCTCTAATGGTGTTTATCTGAACTAAGCTTCTGTCAAATGTGTGTATGTGGTACGTGTATGTGGTATGTGTGTGTGGGGCACCGGTAGTATCCAGGGTTAACATAACGTTAAAACTTGAAATGAGTTGAAAGAAATTAACACATACATTGTTTCATTTGTATCAACCTATTGTGACAACCCTAATAAAATGAAATTCCAATTTGAAATTCCATAGAAGTTTTGTCTTCTTTACAGTTTACTCATATGCTGAGAGAAACAAAGACCTACTATAATAATAGAGCGGACGATATTTGATATATTTGATTAATATGTACATGTATAAGCAAAATAAATTAAAATATTATAATTATACGGTGGTCAGAAAGTCTAGTATCAAACGGAAACACGTGATGGGTGAGGTCTTTTCCAGTCCCCGGTAGGCTGATTTTAGTTACAATTGAGGCTAAATTAACTGTACTGAAATAAATACAACAATTTTGTTGTTACATAGCACGTTCTGTTTACTTTTTCTTCGACCTTACTATTAGTAATCATCTTGAAAAAAATATTCAAGCAAAAATTTTTATTGCGGTGTCCGGTCTTAATATTTTAATGTCTTTGCATTCTAAATAATATAATATTATAACTCGATCGCAAAATTATTTCCGTGGAACATCCCTCTCTCTCACCTCGGACCGCGTCGGTCCTCGTCGGGACTCGCGTACTCGTGACCGTAGTAAGTACCGTCAGCTAACACTACCCATTTATAATTTTACAATTAATAATTTTTGTATCATAAAATTATCTATTACCTGTAAATACTGACAAACTTCAGTACAATAGATGTAAGTCTGCTCTAAGTAGAAGCAAGTTGAAATTGTACATTTTGCTATTATTTTTAACAATAACTCGAGAACCCCATAAACTACAATTTACATTTATACAAAAAATAATGTATAAGCAAAGACCTTTCCAACGACATATGGTTTGTTGCTATTGAGAAGTAAACCAAGGTCCTTAGCTCCTGGCCCATCGTATAATAAATTATTTTTAAAACTAATTATGTAACCGCTTTTGTCAACCGTACCGAACATTGGCGCGTGACGTTTATTTTAATTAATTTTCTTTCGTTTATTGAGAATAGCGCCATCTTGCATATTGGGTGGCGTTTTCTCCTCACGATATTTTGACACTAAAATAAGCAGTACTGCTTATTTAAATTTGGACGCTTATTTTCTTTGTATGGGATGGGGTATCTGTATATATTATATTATCTGTGATATAAGTGAATGTGTCACATTGTAAGTGCCGTTTAGTTTATTTGATCTTGATATAATATTGGACCTCAGTATGTTTGCTAATTGTCAACAACGAATTTAATGTTTAAATCTTTTTTGTATATTCCAGGCTTGCGGTTCGCAAAGGTGCAATCCCGGGTTTGCGTAGTCAAATTCTTATCAAAGTTCCGAGTGGAGCCTACGAGAAACACACCGACGAAGTTGGAATACGACCCCATGCGAATTGTACTTTTCCCCAAGGGAGGGATTCATTTGAATATTTTATGTAGATAAATGAAATCTACCATTCAACAGACACCGAAGATAAATAATCTAATTAAGAAATGGATTGGGTCTTGTTAAACTTTTTTATTTCCACTAATAACTCGTAATTAGTGATAAGACTAATAGCATGTATTAAGTAGCTTAACCCAAGCATACAATGCAATGTAAGAGACAAACAACCGTCTTAAAGTGTAATTGTAAATGATGTAGATGATTTTACTTTATGTAACAAAAACATATTATGTTTAATTAAAGGATGTTTTTATTTGCAAACAAATAATTTCTATACGTGGCGTTTTAATGAAGGTAGGTAAGTCGTTAAGTACATTTTATACTTATCAAAACATTTATTTTTGGCAGCATTGCAAACGCTGGGAAAACAAATTACTTGTAATCATAGTAAAAATCCTAATGCATTAAATTCACATTTACTTAATCCATAAGAAGCATAGCTCGCTATAGCGTCCCAACCGAGGGGCGCGGAGCCTACCTCCAAAGGGGTGACTAGACTGTAGTCAACTACGCTGGCCCAGTGCTGGTCGACTTCACACATATCTTTGAATTTTTTCGCCGATATGTGTAGGTCGCATTCCTCCACCGTAAGGGCGTCGGGTAAATATGTACATATGAAATTCGAAAATCGAATAATACATTGGTACATGGCGGGATTCGAACTCGAGACCTGCAGTTTACAACTCAAGAGCTGAACTCCAGAGCCAAAATTAGGTATACGTAAGAATAATACGAGTAAGAAAGGTAACAAACAAAAAACTGCGCTTTTTATAACAAAAATCCGGTTCACCTCAGACCTTGTGGTATAGGTTTACCAAGTTGTTTTAATATTCGTTTCATAATTACATTGTTTTGGTCACAGACCAAAGTGCATCATAATCATAACATTTACACAAAATGTTATCAACAATACAGTGATGTAAGGTAAATGTACCAGTAATTGATACTATAGTGGCGGAAAAGCGCTATTTTCTTCGTCACTTTTAATCCATTGCTAGTAGAAACTTTTGTAAAAGTTACTAATGTTAACCAGTCCTTCAAGCAACTTATAATATACCTCAAATTATTTTAATTCATCTTTTAATAATTTTTATGATTTATTTTCCAAACCTCTCAAAATGCAGTAGTAATTGATAGGCGTCTTTTTGTTTGCGGTAGTAATTGACAAGGCAAAATCGATACAGTGGCCCAGTAATTGACAAGGTGATTGCTCTTATTTTAACCAACTTAATATTGTTATATTAAGAAAGATTGAAGTCCAATAGATATTATATTTCAATACATAATAAACATAAGTATGCTTGTGATAAAATATTATACAAAACATAAATTTGTTCAAAACAAATCTTCATATTGGTAAATGTAATATAGGCAAAAAATGTTATATATAGCGGGAGCGCTTCATAGTATTTTGATAGCATGCAACTAGTAAGGGGTATCAATTACTAGAAAACGACCAATATTGGTTCTAGTAATTGATAATCGTTATAACTAAATAAATAATTCAAAAATCAATTAGAAAATTAGACAATAGAGAGTACGTCTATAACAAAATGTAGTTCTGGTAATATTTTTCGATTCAAAAGTGCTGGTTCCATGCTAAATACCCGCTAAGCAATGCGCTCTCTTAACAAAACACGTAAGAAAAGTGACAAACGAGGAGCGCGCACTGCTGTAAAATGCAATATTATTAATAAATAAGTATTATGAATAGAAATCACTGATTTTGATTTTAAATACAAATAACAGATAGTTCTACTATTACATTATGTGTAAATAGCATGAATAAAATTAACAGTTATTTTATTATAAAATTTCAAATTCCAAATTATCAATTACTGGGTCACTATCAATTATTGGTACATTTACCTTATATTATCTATACGAGGCAAGACCGTAGGCCAGTTTAAAGCCGGCCAAACAGGTTAAATCCTAAGAGTTGGACTGTTCACTTAGGATTGAACGTGACTGTTGAACTGAACTAACTGAACGTAAGCCGAACAGTTGGACTGTTCAGTCATAACGTACGAACGAAAAACAGAACTGTATATACTTCTGTGAAATCCGGTGCCGTTATATCATATAAATGGCCTGTTTATAATTTTACTAGTTATTATTTTTAAAAGACAGAGTATTGCGAAGCGAATGAATTTAAACAAATCTAAGTATACAGTTAATACAATTGGTGTGTCAAGTTGCTCATAATGAAAAGTTTATAACTTTTACCTGTCTTTCTGCTTGGCTCTTCAATAAAGCGCCTTTGTTCTTTGCAATCTTCGAAATAGATGGACTGATGATTTTGCCGAGATTTTACTTGAAGGTAATTAAGTATTTTTTTTAATTTCTCGCTGAAGTCGTGAGCAACAGATAGGAAATTGCACATAATAGTCATTACTGATCCCGCCGTGTCTTCATCTTCCGCACTTACGTAGGATGTAAATTATGATTCCATATTTAGCACCAATAGGTTTTTTCCTTCAACTTCAAACATTATTTTGTCCGTTTTTAAGGTAAGGTGACTGACAGAGACGGTATCGACTGTTTTTGTAAGCAATATCGTATTTAATCATTATAGTCAGGTATAATTTGAGATCCAACAACTGCGCATTTTTTTCTCGAGGAGGCGACTTATCGGATGTTCGAGATCCAACGTATGCGCATGCGCAATCGTTTGTCGATACTTTTGTTGACCACGAGTTTCAACTGTTGTTTTAAATAATTGATTCAATCTTATACTTATTCCTTCTTGTTGCGATTTTTTGTAGTGCAACCATAGGTACCAAAAATGTAAAGGGTACCAAATTTTGTATCCAATCTGTACCCAAGACCCAAGGACTATCTGGGTTTGTATTGAAATTTTATGAATGTACCAGTATCATACGTAGCAAGTAGAGTACATTGATTGTCGTTTTACTATAACGAGGATTGACTTCACGTTGTTTGACTCACGTAGGGCCGGTCAGCCCATAGTGAAGAAAGAACCATTGGGTCGATTCAAAGTATGGGTATCAAGAAAGAAAGTTCCCATTCGGCCGATCGGCCTAACAGAATATGTACCCGATTAACTAGCAATTACATGAATTAAATAAATGTTTTTAAAAGCCATTTTCATTTTTTAAAATAAATTAAAAATAAATGTCAAAAGAATAGACAATCGTCTTAACCATGGTAATGCTCATCTGTGTTTAATTTTTATCTTAAGCCAGAAACTATTTATATGAAGGCGGAATGTTGTAATCTATCCCTATATTGCATCAGTTTTATTATCGATTGTGATGATATACGTATGACACATATTATTGTCTATCACTTTATCTTTTTTTTATATCTAGCTGCTAAATAATATTAATTTATAGTAACAATAGAAAAATAATTAAATATATTAAAGAATTTTTTTTAATTATTTTAAAAAATGGCTGCACTCACGAAATTAACATTCGGTATCAGTACCGACTAGTTTAAATCCTGTCGGAGGTTCCTCTTCAGAGATAAATGGGACTTGTATTACCTGCGGCTTGCGGCCCGTCTCACACAATTTTTACTCTAAAATTTTAGAGGTAATGCAGCTTAAAAAAAACAATGAAAGAATTAAAGATAAGGTAATATAAAGTAACGTTAAACAGTTAATATTAAGGTTGAGTTTTAGAGTTTAAAGTAGAAAGGTTTCTAATCAAGCGTATTGCTCGTTAATTGTGATCTTTTTAGAGGCTTGTAGAGAAGAAAGTCGGACGACATTTATTTACAGCCTATTAGGAATATACACAAGTTGACCAAGAATAAAAATGCAAAAATAAAATAATTAAGTAGATTTTTTCGAGATGCCAGTAAAAAAAAACTTTTGGACTTAGTTTTAATTAAGTTTTTTCGAATTAAATTGTAAAAATTTACTGAAAATCGATTGGTAACATAAAATATGAGTTTAATCTTTGCTTGACCATGGACAAACGTTTTTTTGCAGGCAAAGGTGAGGTCACAGCTTCATTAAAAATAATAGAACATAACACCGGAAACTTTATAAGTTACATCAATATAATATGCGTCATAATAAACAATTTAAACAATATTCAAATAATAACAACGGTAACCAAGGAAAACCATATTTTTTCATGTTTCGAAATATTTCTTGACTTAAATATACATACAATTAAATGCTCTCTAACATTCATATAGATACGATTTTACAGAGTCACGGCATTTTTTTTGTTATCATGACAAACACAATCCAACTATATATAGCTTATAATCATAGCGGCGTCTGTAGATTTCATTTAGTAACTGCGCGAAGTCCAACAATGCTGAGTTATTTAGTGACTTTAGCAAGTGTATTTACACTATTATATTTATATTTTACAAGGACTTTCAACTATTGGAAGGACAGAAATGTACCTGGACCTAAACCATTACCTTTGTTCGGCAACATCAAGGACACGGTATTAAGACGTAAGCATCTTGCCGTAGTTTTTAAACGTATTTACGATGCGTATCCGAACGAGAAAGTGGTTGGAGTTTACAGAATGACCACACCGTGTCTACTGCTGCGCGACTTGGACGTGATCAAGCATATCATGATTAAGGACTTTGATCAATTTGTTGATAGAGGAGTCTCATTCAGTAAAGAAGGCCTAGGAGTTAACCTGTTTCATGCTGATGGTGACACATGGAAAGTCTTGAGGAACAGATTTACACCAGTTTTTACTTCAGGTAAACTAAGAAACATGTTGTATCTCATGACCGAACGTGGCGACACATTCATGGATTATGTTGAAAGTCGCCGTGCCAAGCAAACAGAACAACCTATACATGAGCTCGTGCAGAAGTTCACAATGGCCACTATATCAGCATGTGCCTTCGGTTTGGACTTAGATGATGATATGTACAAAACGTTAAACAGAATAGACAAAATGATTTTTACTCCGAGTTACGCCAGGGAATTAGATATGATGTACCCTGGAATACTTCAAAAGGTTAATAGCTCACTTTTTCCTAGTTTTGTGAGTAAATTTTTTGATAATCTTGCGCAAACTGTAATTCAACAAAGAGGTGGACTTCCTACAAATAGAAAGGATTTTATGGATTTAATTTTAGCTTTGAGGCAACAGAAGACAATTGAAGGATCAAAAAAAGTAGACAATGATAAGTTGAGAATAGTTGAACTGACCGACAGCGTCATTGCAGCTCAGGCATTCGTTTTCTACGCGGCCGGGTACGAGACCAGCGCCTCCACTATGACATACTTATTCTATGAACTTGCCAAAAATCCTGACATACAAGATAAAGTCATTGCAGAAATTGACGAAGTACTTGAAAGACATAATGGAGAAATAAACTATGATTGCTTAAACGAAATGACATATTTGCAACAAGTGTTTGACGAAACGTTAAGGAAATATTCAATCGTAGATCCTTTGCAACGTAACGCTCAAGTTGATTATACAATCCCTGGAACTAATATAACTGTTAAGAAGGGACAAACAGTTATCGTACATCCTATGGGTATACATTATGATCCTAAATATTATCCCAACCCGGAGAAGTTTGATCCTGACAGGTTTAGTCCTGAAAATGAGAAAGACAGACATTCATGTGCTTATTTACCTTTTGGAACTGGGCCCAGAAACTGCATAGGTGAGTTATTTATAAGTAACCATATCAAATTATGATTTCAATTATCTACATTTTTTCTAATATTTATGTTACAATTCTTTTATTTGCATCATCAAATCATTTTAAGGATAATATTGTCTAAGTAAATGAGAAAAAATATAGCACTCTAGCTGTTTCTTGCGACACCAAAAATCATTGTATGTAGCCTATATGTTTTTCCAGACTGTGTTCTACATCTACACCAAATTTTAAGAAGATCTGTTAAGTCGTTTGAGAGATACATATCTTCTATGAAACATTCATCTATCCATCGTAACTGTCGCATCTATAATATTAATAAGATATAATTTGTTCTAATCATTCTAATACGAGTATTATAATAAGAATTTGTATTGAATTTGTCATTGATTGAGCAATCACTCTTCCGTTGTGCTTCTACTGTGTATCAGTAACTACTCTCAAATAAGAATATACATAGCGTTAGGAACCAAAATCTTGACATGTTTCAATAAATTGACCTTTGATTACTTTTAATAATCAACTATTTCTGTTATCGGTATGTGTCAACGAAATCGGATCACATTTGCTTTCGATTGCATTCAACGACAACTATTATCTGTTATCGGATATTGTATTCTGTCTAGATAATAATAATTAATTGCTTGTTTTTCAGGCATGCGATTCGCCAAGGTGCAGTCTCGTGTGTGCGTAGCTAAGTTCCTGTCAAAGTTCCGAGTGGAACCTTCGAGGAACACACCAATGAAGTTGGAATACGACCCATATCGCTCTGTGATCTTCCCCAAAGGAGGAATTCACCTTAATATTTTATGTCGATAAATAATATTCCACGGATCCAACAAATTTTAGATTATTACGTGTATCGTAGAACCGAGCACCGTGGAATTGGACCTTTAAAAACAAAAACCGGCTAGCTTTTCTTGTAAATGATAAGTTACTGTAAGTAGCATTTGGTGTTATTGATATTTATGTAAGTAAGTGTTACTTGCAATACAATATGCGCTAATCGAAATTCCCCCTAAATATATGCTGTTATTATGTAATGACATTTGACTTATATGACTGAATATTTTTTTAATGTATTCTTTATAGGATATAGATAGTTCATAGTTTATATTATAATATATTATTTAATGCATGTTACTTATATAAGTTGGAAATCAAATGTCAACTTGCTTATGGTAATGGTTTATTTTTAATGGTTGATGGATATATTAAGATTGTAAAGCTACTGATTTTGTTTTCACTAACCTAAATTTATTTTATCTCTTTAGCAAAAAATAATAAGTCTATCTATCAATAATTAATGTGGGGTCGATCAGCCCAAAGCGATTTTTACCTATTGGATCGATTGACTCCATACATATACTCCGATACAATCGACCCAATGGGATTTTTAGTTAAAGGAAAACATCCGATTTGGAATACTGTTCTTTATGGCTTTGATAATACTGCCCAGATTAGAAATTCCCAAAGTGCTCCAGGGTAGATTTGACCCGGCAGGGGGTACGATACAAGGACTCGTAGTTGATACGGTTCATAAGTAACATAGGCCATATTTATTCTGCGCTTACGAAGTCGCGAGCAACGGCTAGTAACAATATAATACATGGATGTATAAACAAATGTATCATATATTTAGGGTAAACAGTAATAAAAAAAGAAAACAACTATAGAATTCAGTTAAGGTAAACAGTTAAATCACAGTTTAACTTAATGAAGTTAACGAAGTATTTACAGATATCAAAGATCCCATCGTTAAGCACATCCCACAGGGAACAAGCCAAATACATAAGCCGCGTAGATATCACAGCATCTTTTAAAATTAATTGAACTGAAGACCGGAAACATTATTTGATACATAATGTACATGATATAAAAATTTTCTTAACAGTAAACAAATACGAACGGTAATAAAGGAAAACTATATTTGTTAGTATCAAAGTATTTCTCAAATTAAATGTCAACTCAGATGCACTTGTTAGATTCATAGAGATAAGATTTTACCGAGTCATTGCACTTTTTTTTGTTATCTTCACAAACATAATCCAACTATATAGGTATAGCTTCGTCTATAGATTTTATTTAGTAACTGTGCGCGGTCCGAACATGCTATATCTTTTAGTGATTATAGCAAGTGTATTTACACTATTATATTTATATTTTACAAGGACTTTCAACTACTGGAAGGACAGAAATGTACCTGGACCTAAACCATTTCCATTGTTCGGCAACATCAAAGATGTCATACTCAGACGTCAACATCCTGCTTTAGTTTTTAAACGTATTTACGATGCATATCCGAACGCGAAAGTGGTTGGCGTTTACAGAACGACCACACCGTGTCTACTGCTGCGAGATTTGGACGTAATCAAGCAGGTCATGATTAAGGACTTTGATCAATTTGTTGATAGAGGAGTCTCATTCAGTAAAGAAGGACTAGGAGTCAACCTCTTCCACGCTGATGGCGATACATGGAAAGTCCTGAGAAATAGGCTTACACCGGTTTTTACTTCGGGAAAACTGAGAAACATGTTGTATCTCATGACTGAACGAGGTGACCACTTTATTGATTATGTTGAAAATCTTCGTTCAAAACAATCGGAGCAACCTATTCATATCATCGTTCAGAAGTTTACAATGGCTAGTATTTCAGCATGTGCCTTTGGCTTGGACTTGGATGAAGATATGTACAAAACGTTAAACAGAATAGACAAAATGATTTTTTCTGCGAGTTACGTCAGGGAATTAGATATGATGTACCCTGGAATACTTCAAAATATTAATAGCTCACTTTTTCCTAGTTTTGTGACCAAATTTTTTGACAATCTCGCTCAAACAGTAATTAATCAAAGAGGTGGTCTTCCAACAAATAGAAACGACTTTATGGATTTGATTTTGGCTTTAAGACAAGAGAAAACAATTGAAGGAACGAGGAAAGTAGACACCGAAAAGCTGAGAGTAGTGGAACTGACCGACAGCGTCATTGCGGCTCAGGCGTTCGTGTTCTACGCGGCCGGTTATGAGACCAGTGCATCCACTATGACGTACTTGTTTTATGAACTTGCAAAACATCCTGATATACAAGATAAAGTCATTGCAGAAATTGACGAAGTTGTTAAACGACACAATGGTGAAGTAAACTATGATTGCTTAAATGAAATGACATATTTGCAACAAGTATTTGATGAAACATTACGGAAATATCCAATCGTAGATCCTTTGCAACGTAACGCTCAAGTGGATTATACAATCCCTGGAACTAATGTAACTATCAAGAAAGGACAAACAGTACTCATAAATCCCTTTAGTATCCAGCACGATCCTCAATATTACCCCAACCCGGAGAAGTTTGATCCTGACAGGTTTAGTCCTGAAAATGAGAAAGACAGGCATACATGTGCTTATTTACCTTTTGGAACTGGGCCCAGAAACTGCATAGGTAATTAAACATAAGTATTCTTTTAAAACTGTAATCCGAATTACCTAAATTTTATGTTTTCTTCAAGTTACAGCTCAATTTACTTACAACATCAAATTATTAAAGAATAATAATATCTCGGCAAATGATAACATTAGTAAGAATCATAAAAAAATTGTCCTGATCATCCTAATATGATACGAATTTACTATCGAAAGAGCCATGAGATGAGCAATCTTCCTTCCGTTGTGCTTTCTGTGTGTATTATCAACAACTATTCTTAAATGAGAATGTCTGACACCTTAGCAACCACAACATCGACATGTACGAACAATTATTGTTATTTGAACACTTTTAATAATCACCTATTTTTGTTATCGTTATGTATCGTCGACGAAATTGGGTCACATTTACTTTCGATTGCATTCAACGACAATATCAGATATGTTATGTTGTCTAGATAATAATAATAAATTGTTTGCTTTTCAGGCATGCGATTCGCCAAGGTGCAGTCCCGAGTGTGTGTAGTCAAGTTCCTGTCAAAGTTTCGAGTGGAACCTTCGAGGAACACACCAATGAAGTTGGAATACGACCCATATCGCTCTGTGCTCTTCCCCAAGGGAGGAATTCACCTTAATATTTTATGTCGATAAATAATATTCCACAGATACAACTTGTTTTTGATTGTTAAGTGTATAGCAGAAGCGAGCACATTGGAATTGTACCTTTAAAAACTAAAACCGGGTAGCGTGTAAGTTGGAAATCAAATTTCAACTTGGTCATTGCAATGGTTTATTTTCAATGGTTGATGGAAATATTAAGATTGTAAAACTACTGATTTGTTTTCACTAACCTAATTTTAATTTAATTTGCTTAAATAAATATATTTGAACCTAGCTCTCTAAAAAAAATATCTGGGGCCAATGGCTTAATGCAATTTTGTCCCATTGGATCGGAACTCCATAAATTTTATCGACCCAACAGGATATTTTGTAAACATCCGAAATATAGTTGGTGGTTAATAAGTTTAAGAAAAGATTTGGAACCAAGGTTATCCTCTGTCTTTTAAAGTTTTACTGATTTCGGATATCCATAAAACTTAAAAAGCTTAAAATTCGGATCTGGCTGCAGTCGGTGCTCTCCATACAGAGATAAGTACTAATGATATAACGAGTTATACACTGTCCTAGATTATTGTAGTACCTAAAGATATTGGATATTAAGACATGCCTTTGGGAGTGCCAATTCACAGTATTACAAATCACAACGTAACAAAACGGTGATTTGCATTTTTGTCTTAATGTTGTTGGGAAACTTATAAATGCTTATTAATCATGGTTTCAATATCAGTATTCTCTTAAATAATAAAGACGTTAAAAACAAAAAGAATTGAAAGCTTAAGTAGACATCTTTTTCTGATACGAATTAATACAAATATTTCATATCCAAAACCAAAAACATCGCCAACTAATATTGAAATAAATAAAAACCGCATTAAAGCAAGAAAAGCATGTTCTACGCTAAGATATTACTGCCACTTGTCGATGCATATCTTCTAAAAAACAACTTGGATTTATTTTTAAATGATAGAAGTAAGTAGGTAACCCAAGGGGAGTAACTTCAGTACTTTACTATATAGCTTATAAAGTCTGATGAAAGTTTAGATAATTTTAATTATATAGATCAATAAATTAAATTATTGCACGTATTTTGCTTCGATAACATCGATAAATAAAAGATTAAAGGAACAAAGGTTTCTTTATTAGCTCTGTTAGATGTTAACTGGAGTATTGGTTGATTGCTGATGATAAATAAAATACCTCCCCCGCCGGTGGTGAAGTAGGACGGAATAGGTCTTTTTACGGAGTGATTCTTATTAGACAGATCAAAGGCTTTGTACAGGTAGAGGCCCTCAATAGCTTTTGTTGTTTAAGCTCATAGCGCCTATGTTCCACGATTTACTACAGTTTTAAAGTTATTTAATTTTTTGTCAAATTTTGTACTATTGAAAAAACAGATTTTGTACTATTGAATTGCGTCCAAAATATTGTGTTTATAGTAGTGATTTTATTTTCTTAAACAAGTAATTTGGGCTTTCATATCGTTATGCCTTTTTAGATTAACTGACATCAGGATAAGTTAAAAAAAAGGTTATACATTTTCTTAAAATCGTCCTTTACTTTTGACAATTGTCACCAACTTTTTTACAAGTTTTTGGAAAAGTTGTCATGTCTGAAGAATAAAACGTAAAAATGTAATTCGGGATCAACGATGGACAGGTGGCGCCAATGATGTGTGCACTGAAAATTGATCGACAATGGAATTGACAGTTTTGCTCACAAACTTACTTTGAAATCAAATACTTACATACTTAAAAATGCAACCGAGTTTTGAAACATAAAAGTTTTGACTTTTTTGGTCGATTCTAAAAATAAATATCATTGGGCATCGGTGATCTCATTTCATAAAGAGTCACACTGTGCGTCGCTTGTTTCTATAAGACATTGTATTAAAACTCTCTGCGTTTTGCCGAAAGTTTTATTAAATTAAAATTAATTTAAGACTCGCAAATGACATATATTACACGAAAAACATAATTGCTAATAATATCAAATAGGTGTTGTTATTTGTATAATCAGTAGACCTCGTGTAGATTACTATTATATTAAAAACATGTCTTAAACATTGCATAAATAACACCTACCTTTAGTTAATGCAATAGCAATTAATTTTTATATGTAATAATTATACTACTATTATTGCTGTATCAAATATGACTGTGGATATTACATTAACTACGACCTATTTACGTTTTTTTTATTCATTCAAGTAAATAGAATAAATAAATACTTTATTGAATCAAAAATATGTAAGACGTTTGATGGTTTTAAAAAAAAATAATTTAAGTACGGATTATGTTCGAATCACACGGACTAAACTTAACATGTTCCTTCCTAAGCACGTCTGCATAGCAAAGTTCCTGCAAAGAACAAATGGCCACTTGAATACGCTCACTTTTCAGACGCAACGCAGAATTGGTACCTTTTCCCGCCTGTCTCCTGTATGGTCGTGGCATTTCACAGTTCGAGGTGCAAGAGGTATTGTTGTCGCTGACTCTACCACTGTCAAAGATACTTCTCTTTTAAAATGGGTCCCCGGAAAGAGTTCCTTTTATTTGATTAACAAGAAAAATATTATTAACTATATCAAAGTTCAGATGTTATGAAAAATTACAAACTAATCACACATAACATAACAAATATAAGATTATTTTTGGCAAGTCATCTCTATTTAGCTATTTATCATGACGGACATAATATAGCCATATAAATGCTGCGTTCGCGATTATAATTCATTCGCTCATTGCACACAGTGTGAAAATGCTGATTGTTATAGCTTCTCTAGCAAGTGTTTTTACACTTTTATATTTATATTTTACAAGGACTTTCAAGTACTGGAAGGACAGAAATGTACCTGGACCTAAACCGGTGGCTTTCTTCGGGAACCTAAAGGAAACCACTCTCAGGCGTAAGCATGCTGCTATTCTATTAAAAAGTGTTTACGATGCATATCCTAACGAGAAAGTGGTCGGAGTTTACAGAATGACCACACCTTGTCTACTGCTCCGTGACTTGGACGTAATCAAGCACGTCATGATTAAAGACTTTGATCAGTTCGTGGACAGAGGAGTGGAATTCAGCAAAGAAGGATTAGGCCTTAACCTTTTCCATGCTGATGGCGATACATGGAAAGTCTTGAGGAACAGATTTACACCAGTGTTTACTTCAGGCAAACTAAGAAACATGTTGTATCTCATGGTTGAACGTGGTGAACACTTTATTGAATACGTTGAGAACCTTCGTGCAAAGCAATCGGAACAACCAATACATGAACTCGTTCAAAAGTTCACAATGTCTACTATCTCAGCATGTGCCTTTGGTTTGGAGTTAGATGATGACATGTATGAAACATTGAATAAAATAGACAAAATGATATTCACTGCAAATTACGCAGCCGAGTTAGACATGATGTACCCGGGAATATTGAAAAAGTTTAATGGTTCCATATTCCCCAAGTTCGTTAACACATTCTTCGACGACCTCGCAAAAACTGTTGTCAAACAAAGAGGTGGACTTCCTACAAATAGAAAGGACTTTATGGATTTAATTTTGGCCTTGAGGCAACAGAAGACAATTGAAGGAACGAAGAAAGTAGACAACGAAAAACTGAGGATAGTGGAACTGACCGACAGCGTCATTGCAGCTCAGGCGTTCGTGTTCTACGCGGCCGGTTATGAGACCAGCGCCTCCACCATGACATACATGTTCTATGAACTGGCCAAACATCCTGAGATACAAGATAAAGTCATTGCAGAAATTGACGAAGTTTTTAAACGACACAATGGTGAAGTAAGCTATGATTGCTTAAATGAAATGACATATTTGCAACAAGTATTTGATGAAACATTAAGGAAATATCCAATCATTGATCCTTTGCAACGTAACGCTCAAATTGACTATACGATTCCCGGAACTAATGTAACTATCAAGAAAGGACAAACTATACTGGTAAATCCATTGGGTATACATCATGATCCTAAATACTACCCCAACCCGGAGAAGTTTGACCCTGAACGGTTTAGTCCTGAAAATGAGAACAACAGGCATACATGTGCTTATTTACCATTTGGAACTGGTCCCAGAAACTGCATCGGTATGTAATATTGAATGTTATCAGAAATATTTTAAGTTTTAAATGTTAAACAATATTGTTACTAGTCCACTCTTTGTTTAAAAGATAACCTACTCATTACTCTGAAACAAAATATAATCTATTGGTTCGCTTCGGTTGAGTAATATTTTTTTGTTTTCCCTAGGTATGCGATTCGCCAAGGTGCAGTCTCGAGTGTGCGTAGCCAAGTTCCTGTCGAAGTTCCGAGTGGAGCCTTCGAGGAAGACACCGAGCGTGTTGGAATACGACCCCATGCGTCTGGTACTGTTCCCCAAGGGAGGGATTCATTTGAATGTCTTACGCAGATAATTTAAAAGTAGCATTGAAGATTTATATTGCATTTAATAGTACTTTCATTAATTATCAATGTAGCTGACAGGTTTTTGGTTAATTTATACTTATATAAACTTGATGACTGTGATTTTTAAATATTTTGTTTATATATGTTTTGTGCTACTTACATTTTAGACATTGAAAGAGTTTTTGGTCAATTAAATAATTAATTATGAACTCTAGACATAGCATATCAATGAGTTACGCAGAAATCTTTATTATTATTTTTTGGGTTTTTATTATAAATATTGTAAATATGGAAATTATTCTTAAGATACTATAAATGATGGGTTCTAAGGCTGTGTTATTTTATTAAATTATAATAAAATTAAAAATAATTTTTAGTTTCATTCAATTAACGTAGATGGGATAAAACGTTTTGATTTGTACATCAGTTATTTACGTAGCTTTATTTAAAATCATACTTGTAAGTAGAGTTTCATTCACAGAGTTTTTGCTGATACAAAATGTCTCTCGAATGTCTCTTACCCCAAGGTCACCTGACGTGATCCCTCTTTGGATTCAGGACTCTTATAAATATAATCTATTCTTACTTTTCCTTTTTTGCAAATCATACAACTCTTCTTAATCCTTATATCTTATACTATGGAAATGTAAATTAACAACAAAAATTTGTTTACGTAACTAACAAACAGATTATGATAAATAAGCGTTATCATAATAGAAACATCATAATATCCAAGATATTTTTCATTATATGTATTTACAGATAAGTAATACAAATGGTCTGTGATAATGTTATCAGTTAAACCGGAATCCGAAACGTTCGTTTAGCATATTAAAAAGATTCTGATAAATTGTGTACCTATATTATTTACTTTTCTAAAGGACTAAATGCACCTACTCGTTTATTTATGTCTCGAGCAGGGCCCCCGTAAGGGTTAGTGGCGGCTCTGTGCAAAAAAGAATTTTTGGCGCCCCTTAAGCATTTTCAAGTATCCTTTTTTTGATTGTAGATAGGTGCTTGAAATAAAAAAAAGAACTGAATTTTTAATTTACTTTTTTTTCCCTTGGCTTTGGCGCCCCTTAAGGATAGCCCCGTGTGCATAGCACATGCATATTAGGTAGCGGGGACAGTGGTCTTCAGCATTTTGAC
This sequence comes from Papilio dardanus tibullus, assembly GCA_013186455.1. Lineage (NCBI taxonomy): Eukaryota > Metazoa > Arthropoda > Insecta > Lepidoptera > Papilionidae > Papilio > Papilio dardanus. The sequence goes on from QDHC01005221.1 coordinate 151,091, forward strand.
GTTTTGGGTTTAGTGATTTTAATATAATTATTATTTCAAAAGATTATATTTTGTATGATATACGCTATAAAGCGTGTTCGTGATAAATTACAAAAATATTTAAAGATACTAAATTAAGCAAGTCACGTGTTACCTAATGTGTGGTGATGTTTTTTTATCTTGACTCGGCTATTTTGTAGGCGGCGCCGCGTGCATATGTTTTTTTTTTAATGTGCACGGACCATGGCATTTTAAGTAATGGAATTATTACTATTCAATAAACGCTCGATGTTTTTATTCGCATGTCAGCGAGCAACATCCTAGTGGACAAAAAACGAGCTATTTATACTTATTTTGGTTCATGACGTTCTAATATATTAATAAAAAAATAATAAAATTCACATATAATCGCTACTTAATTTGAATTTTAAAAGAACAGGACCTGTCTAGCAGTCCCATTCCTCTCTGGAAAAAATGAACAATTCAATACTTTTTTGTCTGATTTCTTTTGTAGGAATATACTTACGTTAATAAGGATTTTTTAAAATTCTGTGTAAGTATGTTATGCATCGTGTGATTATAAGTTTAACCTCAGCCTCCGAAAAAAATCTGGCACACACAAGGAGAGAAAATACGGTCTAGGTCTGGTGCCTAGTCCGTTTTTTTATAGTCAAAGCATATTAACATAAGTAAATATATTTGAAGGTGAACAGGTTGGCTTCCTTAGTTAGTAGTTTTTGTACACTGTCTGTTTTGCCAAATTTTTACAACATAAGTTCAAACCGTTGACCCCTTCAATTTGCAAAAAAAACAATATTAAAGTAATATGTATGTATTTTTAATAGGTATATGGTATGGATACTTAATATTTAAAACGAGAAACTTTGTATTTTTGAATCTGTATATTTTTCTATATATATAACTCAAAAACTACTGGTCCGATTTAAAAATTTCTCTCACCGTTAGAAAGCTACATTATCCCAGAGTAACTTAGGCTACATATTTTATACCGAGCGGACGAAGTCGCCAACAACAGCTAGTAAATTATAATTATGTATTTTATTACATTCTTTCTTTACTATTTTATGCGTTGCCGGGTTTAAGGAGGCCTCTTGCCTACAAGACCCCTAAGTCGTAATCGTTTCGAAATACCTCTGAGGACGGAGTGTTTCGCAACTCGGATGTATGTGGTAGAAAGTTGCGCGAAAACCCCGTCGTTTCGAAATGTTAATTATCGAGGTGGTGACGATGAAAGTTAGCTTTCTGTCTACTCGGAAAATGACGGATCTAAGTGGCTGAGATTGTACCAAACAATTGTTCGTAATCCATGGTATTCACGGTAAAAAATGAAAGGGAACTGACGTCCCTTTGAAGAGCCAGTGAGTCAAGCCGATCGGTAAAACCTTGTACGCTCCAGGATAGTATTTTACTCGAGTAGCAAGAAAACGTGTCCGAACAGCGACATTTTGGTAGAGTAGATTAGTAAATCCTTTATACGGATACTTGCTACTCGACTCAAATATTATCCTGGTGCAAATTAGGCTTAAGAGTAAGATCTGTAATTCCGGAAAATATAGTGTACAGTAACAGGCGCCACTGAAGTGTACGAGGAAGAGAGCTTCAAAAAAGCGCTTTAGATCACATTCGACCAAAATACTTCGCAATTTCAAAAATATTTATAAACGTAGTACAAAAGAATTGTTCGTTTTATCATTAACACATATTATTATATGTGAAATCTATATCTATATCTATACTAATATTATAAAGAGAGAAACTTTCTATTTTTGTATTTTTGTTTGTATTGAATTAACTTAACAACTACTGGGCCGATTTAAAAAAATCTTCTTCCCCGAGTAACATAGGCTATATTTTTTTAATTCCGCGCGAAGAAAGTCGTGAACAACAGCTAGTATTATTATAATATTTTATTTACTAAATAACAATTACCTATGTATCGTTGGTTGCTTTTGTCTTTCAGGGAAATTAGTCACATGATCTTTATCTAATATGTTATCTAAGATAGCAATGAAATTAAAGATTAGGTAGGTAAAATTAATTTCATTGGGCTTCAAGGCAAATTATTTCAATACTTATCGCTATGTATATTAGCCTTAGACAAACCAGAAGTCAATTAGGTGAAGAAAATAATTTGTTTATTTTGTGTTTGAGGTGTTTCTATGTTGTTTGTAATTTACATATTTTATTCAGTAGTCACTTAAGTTGTCATAGATTAAAAGAACCAGGTGAGACATGACGTATGTCATACTGATAGCGACTGAGACACATTTATACGAAATATACGTAACGTGACAAAGACAGTGGCATAGATCTTTGGTGTTGGTTGATTGCTTTAGGTCCAGAAATATGACCCAATCAAATGTGATGTATCATATAGTACTGTGGCGCTCCAAGCGTATTTTCGGTCAACTAATTTTTTGTACGTCCCAGGCGAAGGCTTAAGACAAGATATTATTGGTTTAAAACCGTAATGTGATGTACACAGAACATACCTATGACATAGTCTAAGGCATTTTTTGTCATTTCTATATCTTTCTGTTTCTATGTAAGCATGTTGTTTATAGTTTATGACATTACCTTGTCATTTGAAGATTACGAAATGTCAAAGCAATCAAAAATTCACAAAAATAGTTTTTTTTACGGTAATTTGCAGATTATTTTGGACAGGGACACTCGTGTGTTTCCTCTGATTATCCAAGCGACGTTGTGTTTATGGTCGATAATCTTTTTGAGCAAAGGCAGGACACACATTGTTTAATATTAATAAGGCACAAATATCAAGGTCACGTGGTTAATTGCCGTTAACCATAGACGTTTGAAATTATAATGTAACGTAGAACTAAAGAAAGGTTCAACCAAGGATAAATAATAAAAGAGTTTTCTTTTTTCAATGTTCTGTCCTTTTAATGTTTATCGTATTCGTGTGCGCCCTCTAACAGTGAACGACGTTAACATGTTCAGTAGATTAAATTCGTGAAAACACTATTAGCGATTGTCGATAGATGGCGGTTTTGTGAACTATTAAATTAATAAAGGTTTCTATTATCCATATCTCTTAAATTTTCTTTGAAAAACTGCTTCTTAACACACCTAACTTTAGGTTTCCACAGACGAAAAATTTTTTGAAAGATACTGGCTGACTAACATATTTTTTCTTTTAAAAAGTTAGGTAAACAAATAAAAACAGAAGTTTTATATGTTATAGTTTAATCAATAACTCAATTTACTTATTTACAAATTAACTTAACAATTACTTTTAGATTCAGCCATCGATTTTAATTTAAAAAAAAAAAATTTAATCGTCTGATTTTATCAAACCGTATGATATTTAAAAAATATGAAGCGATTGACACATGCACTCTTTAAAAGTAATTAAGCGCGTTCAATACAACGAAGTTGTCTGCATAATGTTATTTACATTCAAATGAAAAAGTTCAAAGGGAACAACAAATAATATATAGACATGGAATATAATACAATGAAGCTATTTATAGAAAACTTAATGAAGAAGATAAAAAAAAATATTTTGCTAATTTTATCGCATTCCGTATCAGACAGTCATTGATTACTCGTTAAAACATGATCAAACTTGTCTTCGTATTAGATTCATGTAAACTCCTCCGATGGGAAAGATAAACGTGGGCATTGAGTCGAACTGGAATTCCATCTTAGTGTTCACGGAGGGTTCTACTCAGAACTTGGTCAACATCTTGACTATGCACACCTCCGACTGTAGCTTGGCAAAACGCATACCTGAAACATTCGAAGATAATTTAAAAACAAACAAAGAAATTATAATTAGTTGTTTGTGACAATTACTTTAACAATTTAATTTTTAAATGTTTAACTACAACAAAAATCTCTTACCTAAGCAATTCAGCCAGCCCTGAAAGGTAGATAAGCGCTCGAATATAATTTTTACACATTTTCCGGCCTAAAGCGTTTAAGATCAAATTTATCCGGGTCGGGATAATACTGTGGATCATGCTGAATACCACTGCAAGGTATGATTATGGCCTGTACTTTTTTAATCATTATATCTGATTAAAAAAGTACATACCTCATCAAGGTCCACGTTGAAGACGCAGGCTGTGATAGAGGCCATCGTGAATCTCTGAAGAAGCCAGTATATGGGCTGTTCAGGGTTACATTCTTAAAGAGTTTCGACGTGTTCTATAAATTTGTCTCTACGTTCTGTTATTAAATATAGCATGTTCTGAGTTTACCTGTAGTGAAGAGCGGTGTAAAGCGATGCCGCAACACGCGCCACTCGTCACCGTCAGCGTGGAATACGTTCACTCCCAGTGCCTTTTTGCTGAATTCGACTCCTCTGTCAGCGAACATGTCGATGTCTTTTATCAAGACATGCTTGATAGCGTCCAAATCGCGCAGCAGCAAAGCTTGGCCTGTGTGGTGATTCTGTAAATACCGACCACCGTCTGGTTTGGATACTCGTTGTAAATATCTTTGTAGACAGTCTGCAGCGCCTCCCGTCTCAAGACGTAACTCTTAAGGTTTCCGAAGAGCGCTAGTGGCTTAGGCCCCACTATATTTCTATCTTTCCAGTAATTTAATGTCCTCGAAAAATAAAGTTACAAAAGGCCAACCAAAGTTGCCACCGACTCTAACATGTACTATATATATACTAATTATAGAATGACAGATTTTGTTCACAATTATATGTTTATATAGTTAGAAACATAGAGAAAAATTGTGCATGTAACAGTGTACAAGTAAAAAAATCCAAAAGTATTGCTGACTAAGTAAAATAAAGATTGATAAAACAAGTCCGTCTTTACAACACAACAACTTATAGCATGATCGGGAAAAAAGAAAAAAGGAGCAAGACAACTGTCAGTAATGCCTCATACACACTAGGATAGTATTTTAGTCAAGTAGCAATTAACATTTATCCGAACAAAGGATTTTCTAATATATTCTACTAAAATGTTGCTGTTCGGATAAGTTTAGTTACTAAATTACTACCCTAGTGCGTAGGTTTAGGCTTAAACGAGTCCGAACAGTAGTAAATCCTTTGTTCAAATAAATGCTACTTGCTACTTGACTAAAATACTATCCTGGTGCGAACAAGGCCTAAGACGTGGCTGCTGCGACAAAGGGCTCATTTAGTAGGACGGGCTGCCACCTACCTGTCCTGTTCTGAAGTTGATCAATACTTCTTACTTATATGTCCTTTAACAAGCGAACAAATAGAACAATTTTTCTGGTTAATCGTACCTACCAACTTATTTCGGAGTGGGCCGATTATTCTTATCATCGATTATTACGAAATAAAAAAATAGTTAACTTAAACATTTTTTCCTGTTCCTCACCCGCAGTTATTTTAATATGACTTGCTTTATTTAATTTGGCGTATCATTACATTTTTTTACACAACGCTAAACAAAAGCGATACACTATGACTTACTCAAAATTTATCGCTCATCATGTTGATAACTATGTTCTACACCACCTGTGCGACATCTTCCTTTATCTATTAAATTATTATTATACATCATAACACTTATACAAAATAAGGAGTACACACAAAATATCGTCGTTTATCATAAACTTCGTTGATTCACGATGACTAATAGAATTTTTTACCAAATCATGTTAAGTAAGTACTCGTACATAAGAATTTCTTGAAGTCATCTATAAAAAAAAATAAAAAAAAAACCTTTCATTTCCAGCAAGTACATTTGTGATTCTATAAGCTAATTAAGCAAAAACAATATGCAATGTTTCCTCTATTTAGTTATGTTTACATTTTAATTTTAATTATACAAGGTTATTAAACCAGATAAATAAGTAGATAAACACCGAGGTATGAGTAATGATGAGCTAACGAATGCCGCGGCGGTAATTTAAAAGTCATCAATACTTGATATCTCTCAATTTTTTTACAAGCACAGCGTTACGGACATAAATATTGGAAGTCATTCTATCTATATAAGTATAACATTGTACACAGAATTTGTCAGTTTATACTTTGTAGTCAGTTCAGTAAAGGGTGAACAAATAAAAATGTACGTTTACATGTTAGCTTTGGTGGCAACTTTGGTTGGCCTTTTGTATCTTTATTTTTCGAGAACATTAAATTACTGGAAAGACAGAAATATAGTGGGGCCCAAGCCACTAGCGCTCTTCGGAAACCTTAAGAATTACGTCTTGAGACGGGAGGCGCTGCAGACTGTCTACAAAGATATTTACAACGACTTTTCAAAGGAGAAGGTGGTCGGTATTTACAGAATGACCACACCGGCTTTGCTGCTGCGCGATTTGGACATTATCAAGCATGTCTTGAGAAAAGACTTCGACATGTTCGCTGACAGAGGAGTCGAATTCAGTAAAAAGGCGCTGGGAGTGAACATGTTTCACGCTGACGGTGACGAGTGGCGCGTTTTGCGGCATCGTTTTACACCGCTCTTCATTTCGGGTAAACTCAAGAACATGCTATATTTAATAACAGAACGTGGAGACAAATTTATAAAACACGTCGAAAGTCTTCAAGAATGTAACCCCGAACAGCCCATACACAAGCTTCTTCAGAGGTTCACGATGGGCTCTATCACAGCCTGCGCCTTCGGCGTGGACGTTGACGACACCATGGTCGCTACCTTGGCCAAAATGGATAAGCTGATTTTTACTGTGAACTACAGCAACGAGCTGGACATGCTGTATCCTGGTATTTTAAAGAAGTTTGATGGATCACTGTTCCCTAAAATCGTGAACAAATTTTTCCTCGATCTCGGGCGAAATGTTATAAAACAAAGAGAAGGACAACTCTCAAATAGGAAAGACTTTATGGATTTAATTTTAGAACTGAGACAACAGAAAGTAATCGAGGGTTCTAAAAGACACGACAACGAAAATTTAAAGCCACTCGAACTGACCGACAGCGTCATAGCGGCCCAAGCGTTCGTGTTCTACGCGGCCGGCTACGAGACCAGCGCCTCCACCATGACGTACTTGTTCTATGAACTGGCTAAACGTCCTGAGATACAAGACAAGCTTATTGCAGAAATCGACCAAGTTCTTGAACGCCACAATGGACATATAACCTACGAGAGTTTGACCGAGATGACGTACCTGGGTCAAGTATTTGATGAAACATTAAGAAAGTACCCAGTCGCAGACCCTTTACAACGTAACGCTAAAGTTGACTACAAGATTCCCGGCACAGATATAACGATTAAAAAAGGACAGACCGTGATCATATCTTGCAGCGGTATTCAGCATGATCCTCAGCACTATCCCGACCCGGATAAATTTGATCCTGAACGTTTTAGCCCTGAAAATGTGAAAAACAGACATTCATGCGCTTATCTACCTTTCGGAGCTGGTCCTAGGAATTGCTTAGGTAAGATATTTATCTTGTAAAACGATCAAAAAAAATATATAATTAGTAAATTAGCTTATAAATTAGCAATGTAAATAGTCAGCTTTTTGCTTTTTTGTATTTACCCGTACGTTTAACATGTAAAAATTAAATTGTTTCTTAAACCTAAATATAGTAATCGTCACAAATAACTGATTAAGTACGACTTTTTTGTTTGTTTTAAAATTATATTTGAATGTTTCAGGTATGCGTTTCGCCAAGCTACAGTCGGAGGTGTGCATAGTCAAGATATTGACCAAGTTCCGTGTAGAACCCTCCGCGAACACTAAGACGGAAATCAAATTCGACCCAATGCGACTGTTTATCTTTCCCGCTGGTGGTGTTTACTTGAATTTAGTACGAAGACAAGCTTGATTAATTTAATTATATCTATTAAATAGCAAAACAATATGTAATTATTTTTTTTTATTTTCATAATATATGGTGCTCCGATAATTAAAATGACGACCTTTTATTTTAACCCTGTGAATTCGTGAAAGGCATACGCCTGGCAGTAGATGACGACAAGTAGACAAATAGTAAAGGAACTTATTATTTAACAGGGTAACCAAAGTAGTGACAAATAATAATAGATGGGTATTTGATGATGATAGCCAGGGTTCATCTGCGCGTGAATATATTTAAGTGGGTAAGAGGTTGCGCTCGTGCAAACCCACTCTCTCGTCCTAAGTTACCGCAATCCGATGGGCCAGTTAACTGATACGACCGGAGGTAAAACAGGATGCAGTGAATTGACCGGCAACTATTACAGACCCCAGTTGGCGCCCTTTAAGGCACATCACATCACCTTGCTGTCTTGCCAAAGAGGCCGATGACAGCTGCCTATCGACAATGTTCGCCCTCCCTGCCAAAACAGACTTTGTATGGGTATTTAATATGTATCTCAAAGACATAGCGTTACTTCGACAAGTATTCAAATGGTTAGTCGTTCTACCGTTGAAGTCGACTGCCGAGCTTGTCTACATGTTGCAGTCTCCGTTTTGTTAAAGGAAATGAAAAGTAGGACAATATGTACTAAGACAAGCGAAATACTCTTTTTTTAATAATGTTCACTTATTGAACGTAACATATTTTTATTTGAACCTAAAAAAAAAAGGTTAAAGGTTTCGACCCATGATGGGCTCCATTTTCCGCAACTCCACGACTAGCGCGTATTTTGAATACGCATATCTTTGAATTTCTTTATTTGAAGCTATCAGTGGTGTGGTGTGTGATGTGACATTGGTTGTAAAATGCCAGCTTTGTCATGCGCTTGCGCACTTCATGACCGGATTTAAAGCTTTCCGCGTTTTAATATCAAGCGGTAGTTAACATAGTGCATTGATACTGAAGATAAACTTTAAACAAATGTTGAACGGTCAAACACTTATGCAGTAGAAAATCCTTATGTTTACTCATATGATATAAATCGACTCTTCTTTTACATATACGGTAGTCAATATTATTTCACTGCAGTCACAACCTTCCTAAACTTTCCGCTAACGGGATTAATTAGCAAACATTATTTTAACTTTAATTTTATTTCTCATACAGAAGAACAGAAATTATAATTAAATGAAAGTAAAAAAATAAATGAGGGCTATTCAAATAAAGAACATATTTTCATTAACAATTTGGAATATCTGCGGCAGTGGTTCGAGCTCAACCTTTAGCATTGCCAGTGTGATGTCAACTGCGGACAGAGGGGCGCGAGGACAGCCGTTGCGACGCCGCGCAGGCCGGGGCGCCATGCACCTACGAATTTGTAGTACCGTTTCTGACGTCTCGGGTTCTGCGGAAGAAACGAGACGCACGATACCCTCGCATATGCACAGATATACTCGACTCTTTTCCTCCGTTTTTGCGGACGTCGTCGTACAAGCCGCTACCTATTCGTAGAAGCGCGGCTGGCGAGGTCGCCTACCCTGGCGCGTCCTAGTATTCATAGGTTTACAGGGGAGGGTATCGATGCGGGTGCGCGCGCAAGCCTCGCGCCCCTGTGGTTCGATTTTCCCGTCCGGACGACGGTGGCGGCGCGTTGCATAACTCCGTGGCGGCACTCCGTGCGCGAGCTCACCGCGAGCGCCCGTCGCGAGCGCGCCCCGACGCGCCCCAACGCGCCGACACGCGTCTCCTCGCGCCCTTTACGTAACGCGCGACCACCGCGCGCGGCCCACATCGCCTGCGCCAGCTCGAACGGATAAGGTTTGGAGTGCTACGTTATAAGTGTACTCAGTTTTGGCTTGCGACGCTTCTGGCTTTAGTGGGAGACGGCGCGGCCGCGGTCGGCGGCGGGCCGGTAGGTGTAGCCGCGGCAGCCGCAGTGCGCGCGCCCGCCCTTTGTCTCGGCGGCGCTGCCCGCGACGGCGACGGCGGTGACGGCATCGCGTGCTGAATAATTGACGGAGGCAGGCCGCTGGCCGGTATCGACCTCCTCGCGTGTCCCTCGTGCCCCGTGTCCCGCGTGCCCCCGTGCCCCGCGTGCCCCGCGCACCGGCCCGGCAAGGCCGCCGCGCTGGCTGCGCCACTCCGCCGTCGCCGCCACCGCCGTCTCTGTAAGCCTTTCACGCGCCTTTACATTTATATTTTATATTTTTGTCTAACTTGTATCGCTTCACAATCTTATATGTCTATGTTATGATACCTGGGTTACGTATAAGGATAACATTTCCACTATAGTGTAGGTACTATAATATTTGTTTGATCGATTTCACGGCGTCGTATTAAAAAGTGACTAGACTAGTAACGATACATTTTTAATGTTTTATGTTCTTTAATACTAACGCGAGGTGCGTAACCTGTGTATCATTTTATAAATTTCAAGCTTTAAACATTACGTAAAACAGTCGAAGAATTTTTGACGCTTCTTTGAGTGTTCATTGTTACATAACATTCGATTTGTGGTAAGTAAGAGTTACATCAACACCGTGTATTATTTTATTCGAACACGATTAGGAAATAGGATACAATAACAATCGCTTTTACGACCTATTAATTTAGATTACGAGATGATATGATGATGAAAACTAACGAGAAAGTAACAAAAAATAATAGTTATGTAACTATTAATAGATATGAAAATCGATACGAATCTAGTCGGCCTTTCATTAATGAGTATGTGTTTTTACCAAGCCTTCAACTTTATTTAATTCGAGAAAATACAACGATAGAATTTAAATACTTAAAGCAAAAACCCACAGCGATATCAAATCAAAACTAAATTTTTGAAAAGACTGTGTTCTTATGACCTTCGCCAAAAGCTTACGTAGTAACTAAAAGCTCAGTTACATGGTACCAGTTTCTTGCATGTAACATATGATTATAGCGAAGACGAAATTGTCTAGTATAGTCTAAACATCACTAAACATTCTTGACCTAATATAAAAGTTTTGATTCAAAACTAGTGGTACCAAAATTTTTATACTCGCATACCATTTTTATATCTGCGTGTAAAAAGTTCTTTATAATTTTTGAATATCGACTAATTACGTGCGAACTTGCTAAGAACTGTTTACACGCGGATATTTTAAAATGGTATGCGAGTATAAAAATTTTGGTACCACTAGTTTTGAATCAAAACTTTTATATTAGGTCAAGAATGTTACGTGATGTTTGGATCATATTAGAGAATTTTTCCTTCACTACAATCATATGCAACTTGCAAGAAGTACTATGTAATTGGGCCTTTATTAGGTTATTCTATGAAATTGTATGAAAGATGTGTAATTTATGTGTGACCGGAAAAAACATATGACTATATGAAGTAAGTTCTTTATGACCTTTGATTAGGAAGTATCTTGTTAGACGTTATCTTCGTGGAGACTAATTTTCCAATTACACAAGTTTTGGTCAACTGTAAAATGACATTTCCTAAGAAATCGTTATTTACTTCATATTTAGCTTGACAATGATGGATCTTAAGCCGGCTACAGACGTTCAGTTTTTTAACTGTATAATTAAAACTGACGTACACACGTCAATTTGCACTGTACAGTTCTCAGTTTTGTCTACACACATCAGTTTTAACTGCGGACTCAAACTGTACAGGTAAAATTGAGCGTCTGTAGCCGGTTTTAGAATACAATTTGCCTTTTTCCTTACAGAGGGTAATTCATATTTACTGTTGTCTCTCCTATTGTAATTCTGATATCATCACCCCACCTTGTCCCTGTGGAAGGTCGGCACAGTATGTACCACTCCATATTTCTATATCAGCCGTCTTTTCACCCCTTTTTTCAGCATATCTTCTTTCACACAAACCATCCATACTTTCTTTGGTCTGTAATTCCGACATATAGATGTATAAAAAACTCTGAATTCTTATTTTTTATCCGAGGTAGGCACTATTATAATCATCATATTTATCGGACGCTCTTACGGTGAAGGAAAACATCGTGATGCAACCTGCACATATCGGCTAAGAAATTCAAAGATTTGTGTGAAGTCACGCAAAATACGCGCTAATAGAGTTGCGGGCAAATGGAGCCCATCATGGGCTATAACTACAAATTACTAATTATCATCTCTTTATATAGATGTATCAACTACTAGTCTACCAGTAGTTTCAGAACGAGTGTAAGTCTGGAATAGCGCATCGATTACTTTGTTTTTTTTCCCTCGCGGACAAAGTCGCAGGCGTTAACTGGTAACCAATATTATGTGTATTCCTAATTATTTTGTTCTACATTAAATTGAATACTTGAGCTTTTTTAACGTAATTTTGTCAATGCTTCCATTATTCAATCACGACATGCGTAAGCTGGAGATTACGGACGCTTAGCTAATAGTAAAGCCTTGTTCGCACCAGGGGGGTTACCCAAACTACTTTTCGATTGGCGATATATCTGATGGAATCGACAAGAAAGTATGATACTGGCAGTGACATTAGATAAGTCATATGATTGTCACGTGTTAGTTAGCGAACGTCATTGTCAGTTCCATAGATTTTTGATGTTCGCTATCGAATTGCATATTTGCGGATGTAGTGTAGGTTACCCCCCAGGGTAGTATTTTAGTCGATTAGCAAGTTATTTAGTAACTATACGTGTCTGAACAGCGACATTTTAGTTGAGTAGATTAGTACATCCTTTGTTCGGATATTTTCTATTTGTTACTCGACTAAAATACTATCCTGGTGCGAACAAGACTTAAGTAATCTTGCCTTTTAATTTTAATTGATTAATTGCTACTTAATAATGGAGTACATTCTTATTTGAACCGGGATTAAATGTAATCAACTTTATAAATTACTTAAAAAATATCACTTTCGAATTTCGCATGCGACTTATAAAGAGTAAAATTGTTTATATGTTTTTAGTAATGATGATGATGATGATGATGTCTTCCATGGCGAACCTTGGTGCTATCTCTGATGGCAGGAGATGACTGACAAAACCATATTTAGTTCACAACCTTGTAATTGTTACACTGAAACTAGAACTTAATACAGATTTCTCTATTTACCGAAAAACTAGCTGTTGCGCGCGACTTCGTCCGCGTGGAATTAAAAAATATCGCCTATGTGACTCGGGGATAATGTAGCTTTCTACGAGTGAAAGAATTTTTGAAATCGGCCCCGTAGTTCTTGAGTTATTTCAATACATACAAAAATACAATTTTCTCTCTTTATAATATTAGTATATGACTGTTTCTTGTGACTTCGCCTGCGTGGAAATAGAAATATATGCCTATGATTATGTAGTTTTTAACCGACTTCCAACAGAAGGAGGTTATCAAGTCAATGACTTTTTTATGTGTGTACAAGAATTACGCAGCGAGTTCTGATCCGATTTACATGATTCTTTTTTTGTTTGATTCAAAAAGTTGTCGTTTGATCCCATTTATTCCAAAATACAGAACATCCTTGTTCCTGGTATTTCCTATGATACATCATTTGGTCCGAGAGATCCCTGGTCTATCTTATTTACTTCCGAGTGTCCTCCAGTATCGTATAATCGACGACTTATTGGTCCTCGTTTATCGCAGTACTTTATGCGGACTTTATAATATTTTTAAGGAATAAGGAGGGTTAAGTTTTATTTAAATTCTTGATGTCAGTAGACAGAAAATGTTTAATTTAATTCCGAAAAATTGTCACTGTTTGTGTCTGTTTCGGAGTCAATAAGCATGTTGGAGGATCGTTTCAGTATATTGATCCGATGTTGTTTGACCTCGGATGACATTCGTTCGATCCCAACTCTAGTGTTACTCGTCTTGATGAAATTACCACCTATCGCTTGCGACTTCGTCCGTTAAAAAAAATACTCTATCATATACGAAATTAAGATTTTTCTAAATCGAAAATTAGCCTATTCGATATTCAAGATTGTACTTCGAGACATTCATATCCATTTTACTGTATTTTTTTTATTTTATAAAGTGTCAAACGAGTAAGCGACCACTTGAATTCGCCGAAATAGTTAAGCGACCACCGTCTATAGATATCTGGAATTGCAGATGCGTTGCTTACCCTTAATCTACGGAGGAGGAGACGCACAGAAAAAGGATAATACCTCTTTCTATCCGTCTCCTTCCCCGCCAAATTTACTTCTCCTTCACGTCATTTCCTCATAGGAAAAAGATAGTAAGGGAATGTGAAAAAAAAAATTCGTGTTACCATGTAACAAAGAACCCTCCATACATATATATACCTATTCAAACGTCCGCAATAACGTTATTAATCCATCCATAATGAATTGAAACTCGAACACGTATTGATTTAAAAAAAATATTTATGATGTACTAATAGCCAAGGCTGCGTCAATAGGGACATTTCAACATGTTGTATAGTTTCCATGAAACTTAAATCAATATTATAGTTTCTATAAATATGATAAAATCAGTGTCATATACTAAAGAAGAATATTATGTAATATTAACATTTAGTTTTTCGTTTAATATACATTTTACTACTTTAAACTCACTATTACTGTAGGTTATGTAGTAATTTAAATTATTTATTATGTGGCTTCAACAAATCTTACCCATCATTCACACGAGCGTTTTTTTAACCCTCACAAAAAAGCGTTGAGAGAACAAATGCGTTTCAATGTATCTGGAACACGAATCACACGGAATCAATAACATTTAAAGTAAAGAATATCACACTTTTTTTTCTTTATTTAGTATATTAAGTTAATTTATTTTTGTCTTACTGTGTGGCAATAAATGTGTTTTCTTTCTTTCTTTCTTTCTTTCTTTGTGATTTCCTATGTATTTCAATATCAAAATTACATAACCCGTAATACTTTAAAAATCCAATCAAAACAAAACCTCAGGTTCTACACAACTATTAATTGATATTGCATCTTAACAGAATAGTCTATGAAATGGGAGCGGTCACAGCATTATACATTGCAGGTTCAGCCATGTATGGGCAATGATTAGTCTTCTTTTTATCGCCCAACGTTGGATTTTGAGCACAGTTTGAACGTAACAAGAGTCATTTTACAGCGATCGATACAAAGAAGGCGTTAAAAACGCTAACGCCGACGTTAAAAAAGCGCCCGTGTGTGCTGATTCAGTCTAAAAATATGGAAATGAGAACAATTTATACTATAAAGTCGTTTTGTTTTGTTGTTTTGCAGTAAGCAAAGGGACGTAAATTATATGAAAAAATTAATGTACCAAAGATAAAAAAATAACTTGTAACTTTTCATAAAAATATTGAAAAATATTTCACATATATTATGCATAGAATTGAGCTTTATATTTTAACGTAGGGTCAAGGTATTTTTTCCAACTTTGCTGGCTGATATCTCCCAAACCAACCGTTTGGATAGAACTTCATAATTGATGGTTGTCTTTACCTGTTAAGGCACGTATACAGAGGAACTTGCAAGTTTTATACTATTACGAAAGTCGCGCTCTTTCAGGCTATTAGCCTAACACATAGTTTAGTTTCTCTAGGTCGACTGAGATGACGTAGGATTGGTTAAAGTGCAGGACAGAAACCTGTAACGGAGTAGTGTAAGGACGGGGAGTTATGTCTACACCATATAGCTTTTTATACAAGGAGGACTTAACGCCTAGTGGCATTCTCTACCAGTCATCCTATATCTTAGTGGAAAGAAAATAGCAATTTCGTGCAGGCAAACTTCGACAATGTACTAAATGAAGAAAAGTGAAAAAGCTTCACTGTGCCCCATGCTTAAACAGCTTAGAAAATACCGTTTATTAAATTCTCTTAGTTTATTAGGCTTGTCGTACACAAAGATGTATCGTCGATTTCAGTTTCATAATAAATTATGCAATACAATTTCATATGACGGCGACGTACCTACACGAATCTCTATAAGATTCTATTGCGTAAGTCAGTTAAAGCCTTGTACGCACCACGATAGTATTTTAGTAGAGTAGAAAGTAATTTAGTAACTAAATATTTCCGAACAGCAACATTTCAGTAGAGTACTTTGTTCGGATACTTGTTACTTCCTATTCGACTAAATATGATCCTAATGCGAACAACGTATTAGAGACAGTATATGTAAATTGGCGTAGCTTTCCGCCTATAGTATTTATACGTAACAATGGATAACACGAGTATCAAATCTCAATGAAGTATCGCTATAAATAGATTAATTAAAATACAAATCGGTAATTCACAACGGATTAAACAAACATACGTTGTTAACTTTAGTTGAGGCAGGCTTTACGAGTACTTTGAAAAGTACGCATTGTCCGCAGTGCCGCTAAGCTTATCTGAGCGGGGAACCTTGAAGCACCCCGCGCCCCGCGCCCCGCAACCCGCCCCGAACCCGCCCTACGCACCACCCCGCCCATAATTTTCCTTTCCATTTAATTTTTCAACCAAAGTTTAATTCATTTCTATATCTATACTAATAATATAAAGAGAGAAATTCTGTATTTTTGATTTTTTTTTGTATGTATTGAAATAACTCAAGAACTACTGGACCGATTTCAATAAATCTTTCGCCATTAGAAAGCTACATTATCTACGAGTAACATAAGCTATATTATTTGATTCCACGCGGACGAAGTCGTGCACAACAGCTAGTCTATAATAATATTGTAAAGAGGGAAAATTTGTATTTTTTAATTTTTGTATTTTTGTTTGTATTGAAATAATTCAAGAACTACTGGGCCGATTTAAAAAAAATCTTTCACCATTAGAAAGCTACATTATCCCCGAGTAACATAAGCTATATTATTTAATTACATGCGAACGAAGTCGCGCACAATAGCTAGTGTAATATTTTTCGATTCTTTGCTCTAAAGCCATCTTTAACTTATCATTATTTCCCTCTTTTCGTCTTTAGATATTAGGCCTCAAGATTTCTCTTCATAATTATCAATAAAATTTAAAATAAAACATTTCCTAGTAAAAATTAAGCATTATTATTCCGTTGTTTTTTTATAATTAGTTTGAGGTTATCATTTAGGGCATTGATCAATAAACAATAAACCGAATCAAAGATAACTATGGTAGTATCTACGAGTAACATATAGCTTGCATAGTAAGTAGTACTACAGATAATATAATACTATACTAGTATGGTAGTACGCAGATTGAACACGACGTCTATAATTCATTCAAGTAAATCACACAATAGACTTTGTTGAGCGGATTAAGCTCGTATTTCTGAGACGTCTTGTTCGCAATAGAGTAGTATTTTAATCGGGTAGCTAGTAATTTAGTAACTAAACGTGTCTGAACAGCAATATTTTAGTAGAGTAGATAAGTAAATCCTTTGTTCGGATACTTGCTACTTGCTACTAGACCAAAATATTATCATGGTGCGTACCAGGCTTTAGGACTGTTGTGTGTGTTTATACACTTTAAGGAAAGTAGGTACCCAATTTGATATTACCACTAACTCTTATCGGTGGAAAACTATTCAATATAAGTATAATTATAAGTATAAGTATTCATAAAAAATAAAATTAATTAGTTTTAATTAACTCCAATTTTCAATAAGAATCTATATACAATAATGAAAGATGTAGGCAATTTAAGTTATTTTATTTTAAACTAGCTGTTGTGCGCGACTTCGTCCGCGAATAATGTAGCCTATGTTATGTAGGATAATGTAGCTTTCTAATGGTGAAAGAATTTCTGAAGATTCAAAAAAAATAGTTTCTTTCTTTATAATATTAGTATAGAAATAGATTAATTTCAAAAGCTTAAATTGTAAAAATGTTATCAAGTAAATTGTAATCAAACTATTTTAAAATGTTATTTCATTACGAAGTAGTAGTTATTATTAAAACCCATAAAATGTAATCATCCTCGGTTTTTGCAATTAAATAAATGAGATTCATACATACTTGTAGTTCAAATGTAACTAAAGTAATTTACTAAGGACAATTAAATGAAAAGCTTCATTAAAATAATTGGAATGAAATAATTAATTCATGGTTTAAGACTCAAGATCACGCGAAGTTTTCCTACGCCAAGTCGGCTACTGACGCTTAGTTTTAACTGACGTGTATTGGCAAAACTGAGAACTGTACAGTTGACGTGTTGTCAGTTTTAACTGCACAGTTAAAAGGTAAAAAACGAAACGTCTGTAGATGGCTTAAGAAAAAGGATAGGAAGAGAAAGTGGATTAAAATGAGGCCTCCGGAACCACACTCATCAACCGTAACACGGAATAGCTTCCACTTGACGCCTGTCTTCTGTTATGTGTGGTATTTCACAGGGCGAGCCGGCTAATTCGTGCGAAGATGTTAAGGCGGGCTCTACCACTGTTGAATATGAATATGAAGTATTTATCAAACCATGCTTAAGAATAAATGTACGTCAAATTAAAACTTTTGAATCGTACAGGAATCACAATAACATTGTATGCAAAGAAATTTTTATAATTACAGTAGTATATTTACTGCTAAAATAAATCAAATTTTTAATGCATATTTAACAAGCACATTATGGAACCTTGAAAAAAAAATAAAAAAAAAATATTTATTAATTTCTTTTGACACATTTGCTGGCAATGTATCGCGATCGTTGGAAATAAGTAGGCTTCGTGCTTTCATTCGCTTTTGTGTCGACTTTGAGCGTGTTGCGGTTGGCACGGTTTGAAACTAGGTCACTCTGTAGGCGCCAGGTGTATGTACGGATATTACAACCGTGTGTGCATAGCGATGCTCTCCTATTGATCCCCTGTCCATTTCGCGTCAACGTATGTAAATTTATTTTTATCTACTACTAACTGTTGTGGGCGACTTCGTTCGTGTGGAATTGATTAATATAGCCTACGTTACTCGGGGATAATGTAGCTTACTATGAGTGAAAGAACTTTTGAAATCGACCCAGTAGTTCTTGGGATATTTCAACACATACAAAAATACAAAGTTTCTCTCTTTATAATCTATATCTATACTTCTTACTTAATATTATAAAGAGATAAACTTTGTATTTTTGTATTGAAATAACTCAAGAACTACTAGGCCGATTTCAAAAATTCTTTCACCATTAGAAAGCTACATTATCGCCGAGTAACATAGGTTGTATTACTATAATAGATATTATTATTTTTACAGTGGTAGAGCCCGCTTCCGGCATCCGCCGGAACACGACTGGCCCGCTCGCCCGGTGCAATACCACGACCACACAGAAGACAGGCGTGAAGTGGAAATTTTTCCGCGTTTCGTCTGATGAGTGTGGTGCCGGAGGCCAACCCCCCCCCCCCTTAATACAGCATGGCAGCGGGATGCAATTTTAATCTACCCCAGGGGGGTACCAATGCAACCCGCATTGGGGACTCTCCCTCCGCGCGTTTACGCCTAGACTCCCGTTTGGAGTCTGGGGGTAAGCGCGCGGGCCGCCCTGCGTATTCTGGGGGGGGGCATCATTCCGCTCGGTGCTGAGGCTCGGGGCAAACGCAGGAGAGACCGCGCGGCACCCCCTACCACGTTTGCCGTGGACTTTTGCAACATTCGGGGACTCCACTCTAACCTGGATGCCGTCCATTACCACCTCCGGACGGCCAAGCCAGCCTTGCTTTTCCTCACCGAGACGCAGATATCCTCTCCGGCGGACACTTCTTATCTATCCTGCCCCGGATACAAATTGGAGCATTCCTTTTTGCCCCGGGCCGGGGTATGCGTGTACGTCAGAGAGGATATCTGTTCTCGTCGCCTCAGTCTTCTTGAAGGTAGGGACCTATCGATTTTGTGGTTACGCGTTGATAGCGATGACCATCCGCGTGTCTTCGCGTGCCTCTATAGGTCCCATAGCGGTAATGCCGAAACAGACCGACTCATGGAGCAAGTCCAGACGGCTACAGATTCCGTTCTAGAGCAGATCCCATCCGCCCAGGTCGTGGTACTTGGCGATTTCAACGCCCACCACGCCGATTGGCTTGGTTCTCGTACCACTGACCACGCGGGGAGATCTGTTCATGACTTTGCCTTGTCATATGATCTGACGCAGCTGGTTACCTCGCCCACGCGAATCCCAGATGTGGAAGATCATACACCTTCCCTGTTGGACCTTCTGCTGACCTCACATCCGGACAGCTACTCGGTTACCGTCGACGCTCCCTTGGGCTCGTCGGACCACTGCCTGATCCGGACCACAGTGCCTATCTCGCGGCGCCCGCGGTTTAAACCGAATGGCCACCGTCGAGTGTGGCACTATAGGTCAGCAGACTGGGATGAGATGCGGTCCTTTTTTGCATCTTACCCATGGGAGCGAGTGTGCTTCTCGCTGGATGATCCCGATGCCGTTGCCGATTCTGTCACCGATGTGGTACTTCAGGGGATGGAACTTTTCATCCCATCATCTGTTGTGCCCATCGGAGGCAGTTCTCGGCCCTGGTTTGGTCATTCTTGCAAATTAGCTTCGCGCTACAAGCAGGATTGCTACCGAGCCTGGGCTGGGGCGGCGGCGGCTAAGGATGTAAATACCAGCCTGCTCAAAAAGAAGTACAACTCAGCCTCCAGGTCCTTCAAAAGTATGATTACTAAGGCAAAGTCGGAACACGTGGCCAGCATTGGCGAGAGACTGGTGCACCTTCCTTCGGGGACACGTGCGTTTTGGTCTCTCGCCAAAGCTGTCCAGGGGAACTTCTGTAAGCCGTCTTTACCATCTTTGCGCAGGGGGGATGACTCGTTGGCCCATACCGCAAAAGAGAAGGCCGATCTTCTTGGCTCTCTTTTTGCGTCCAACTCGACTCTGGAGGATAAAGGTAGCTCACCGCCGTAAATCCCGCGCGGTGATACCTTAATGTCCGAAATCCAGTTTCGCCAGAGATCAGTGCGTAAAGTGCTGCAATCTCTGGACGTTCACAAGTCGAGTGGGCCCGACGGAATTCCTCCCATCGTGCTTAGGACTTGCGCTCCTGAGTTGGCACCGGTTTTAACGCGCCTGTTCCGGTTCCTTTATTCCTTAGGCGTCGTCCCGAAGTCTTGGAAGACTGCCATAATACACCCGATCCCAAAGAAAGGCGATAGCTCAGATCCGCCCAACTACAGACCGATCGCCATTACCCCTTTGTTCTCGAAAGTCTTGGAAACGACCATCAATTGCCAGCTCAAGAGGTACCTGGAAGAGCACCAGCTGATTAGTGACCGTCAGTACGGTTTCCGTCAGTGCCGCTCAGCTGGTGACCTTCTTGCGTACCTCACGCATCGATGGTCGGAGGCAATTGAGGGCAAGGGGGAGGCCCTGGTAGTTAGTTTGGACGTGGCCAAAGCCTTTGATCGGGTGTGGCACAAAGCACTTCTTTCGAAGTTGCCTTCCTTCGGGCTGCCCGAGAAACTCTGCACCTGGATTGCCAGTTTTTTGGAGGGTCGGAGCATCAAGGTCGTTGTCGACGGTGCATGCTCTGACCCCAAACCAATTAATGCTGGCGTCCCTCAGGGCTGTGTGCTATCGCCTACCCTGTTTCTTCTGCATATCAATGACATGTTGCAAATAAGCGACATTCATTGTTATGCAGATGATAGCACGGGTGACGCATTGTACACGGCCCGTGCTAACGTTTCTCGGGCTACTGCCTACGAGAACCGGACCAAACTTGTGTCTGGACTGGAGACCCTATTGGGTGAAGTCTCGGACTGGGGTCGACAAAATCTTGTCGACTTTAATCCCAAAAAGACACAAGTATGCGCCATTACCGCTAAAAAAGATCCCTTTGTCGTAGACCTTCGTTTCGAGGGCACTCCCCTGGTTGCCGCAGCCAGTATCGGTATTCTCGGCGTTGACATATCGAGTGACGTTCAGTTTCGCGGTCATTTGGAAGACAAGGCCAAGCTGGCCTCTAAAAAGCTGGGTGTGCTCAGTCGCGCGAAGCAGTATTTCCAGTCGGGCCATCGCCTTCAATTGTATAAGGCGCAAGTTCGGCCCCACATGGAATACTGCTCGCACCTCTGGGCTGGAGCACCCCAATACCAGCTTCTTCCATTTGACCGCATACAACGGAGAGCGACTCGAATCGTCAACGACCGAGCTCTTACCGATCGGCTCGATCCTTTAGCATTGCGGAGGGACGTCAGTTCCCTCTGCATTTTCTATCGGATATACCACGGGGAGTGCTCTGAAGAATTGTTTGGAACGATTGCTGCCGCCGAGTTTCGTCATCGAACGACACGACAGACCACCGGCTTCCATCCACACCACCTGGATGGCTGGCAATCCACAACCGTACGGTTTTCGCGGAACTTTCTGCCCCGCACAGCCGCGTTGTGGAATGGTCTGTCCTCGGCGGTATTTCCAAACTGCTACGACTTAGGGTCCTTCAAGAAGCGAGTCTATCTATTCCTTAAAGGCCGGCAACGCATTTGCGGTTCCTCGAGTGTTGCAAATGTCCATGGGCGTCGAAGATCACCTCGGTGATCTAGCCGCTCGTTTGCCCCCTTCTCATATAAAAAAAAAAAAAGATATAGACATAGAAAAGGTTGCCTCGACGTATAATTTTAATGTGACTATAGGATTCATTGAGAAGTTTAAATACTCTATTTAAAAGTGCACAGAATATTTGTAGACATAACGACCACTTAAAAAGTAAAGTATTTTATCATAGGCTTTGCGTTATCTGGTCAAAAAGATTTTTTTCAATTATAGTTTTTGTACTAGAGAACAGCTTCATTAGACAGATGACGCGCAAAAAACGGCCTTACGCCAAAGCAAAATCTCCATTTATTGCGCGAACTCGTAGTGAAGCCGTTGGGTTAGAACTATGAAATACATTTAGTGCATATCTATATCTAAGTAGTATTAAAATATTAAGCAAGTTAGAGGTTTATGAATGCGGAAGAAGGGGAAAAAAGTGTGTCAGTAAACATGTTAAATAGGAATACATGTGCCCCAGAAAAACAGGCGACATTTTTTCCCAAAGGAAATCTATTTACTTGGACAGTAAAAAAGTAAAAGTAACAAGACCATTGTTATCTATACTATATAATAAACTGTGTATTTTTGTATGTATTGAAATAACTCAAGAACTACTGGACCGATTTCAAAAAATCTTTCACTCATAGAAAGCTACATTATCCCCGAATAACATAGGCTATATTGTTCAATTCCACGCGGACGAAGTCGCGAGCCACAGCTAGTTCTATATAATAAAGAAACTGTGTATTTTTTATGTATTAAAATTACTCAAAAACTACTGGGACGATTTCAAAAATTCTTTTACCATTATAAAGCTACATTATTCCCGAATTACATAGGCTAAATTATTTTATTCCACGCATACGAAGTCGCGGACAACAGCTAGTATTATATCTTTAGAAATCTAGAGATAACACTTGCTAGGTATCTTTATTGAAAACTGTAAAAATAGAAACAAAGCATCGAAACTGAAAGATTCTTTTTTTATCCCATTTGTGAAACCTCTCTTGCGAGCAGGTCATCTATTTAAATACTGCCTATTTTTGTTACTAAAGCCATATTAGCAATATCTTTGACTATGTATTTATGTAGTTCGTGATGGGCCTATGATGGGCTCCATTTTCCGCAACTCCATAACTGGCGCGTACTTTGCGTGACTTCGCGATGTTTTCCTTCACCGTAAGAGCGTCGGCTAAATATATTTATAAGAAATTGACTTTTAAGAAACAGGACCTAAAAAACGTATTTCTCTCTGTCAAATAAAATCAAACAAATTCCAAATAGCGAAAAGTGGCAGTATTTAGTATAACGACGGCTCTTTACCTAGTCTGGAGGGTCACCCAAAGTACATTCGTTACAAAGCAATTTTATAGCGAAGATCAATAATGTATGTAACTGGCAATTACTTCGATATCTCACACGTGACAAGCACATGACTTATCGAATGTCATTGTCAGTTTCATAGATTATTATCGATTCCATAAGCGATATCGCCAATCGAAAGATACTATGGGTAACCCACCTGTTTCTCTATACCCAAAGAACAATAGTGTGGTATCAATAATTTAGATTTTATTCCTAAAACTAAATTCCGACAATTTGATGACTGAAAATGACATAACTTCTAAAGAAAAAATAATTGGTCCACGTATATTTTAGTTAAAAACGCTATTAATTCTTCATCGTTTATTCACTAACGAACAATTTATGCTAAGTGTTTTATGCAATCAAAAAGCAATTAAGAATTAAAGGGCAAAATAAATTAAAAGTAATTGATCAACATTATTTGGATGATTTAAAAATTACGTAATTAGATTTGAAGTTATCAACATATAGTTTAAATATTCTATGAAATCGTCAATCGTCAGTGCATCAAGTTAGTTGAAGCTTGTAGCAAGTTGTTCGTGTCTGACAAGCCGCTGACCGGGTCACCGCAGGAATCGATCGTTCGACCTGAACTCTACAGCTACCCTGTCCCCTCTTTAAGTTTGTACTTCGTACAATATTTTTGCATGGTTTTATAGATTAGCATTACATATTTCTTAAAAGTGCAAACCTTTTGTAGTTTTTTTTAATACTCGCACTTTTAAAGTCACGCAATACAACTAGTTCATCTATATACTAGGTGTTGCTCGCGTCTTTGTCTGCGAGGAACTAAAAATATAGTCTTTGCTAATCGGGGACAATGTAGCTTTCTAACGATGTAAAATTTTTTGAATCAGTCCAGTAGTTTTTGAGTTATTTTAATACATTAAAGAATATAAAAATACAAATTTTTCCTCATATATTAGTATAGGTAAAAGGTAGAAGAGTTTCTTTGTCTTAACGTCCCTCAAGGTAATACGCTGTCATAACTCTCGTATTCAAGATTGTTGTCTCTGTATTTTTCCAAGGGACTGAAAGGGATGGGAATATATTATGCGACTTTTTTATTAATAGGAACCCATTTTTACCTCTACCACAGAATCGAACAATTGAACTGTAACGAACAAAGACAATTTTTTACTTAAAAAAAATCAATAATTAAAATACGATAATCATTTTTTAAAATAATGGAAAATGAAAATAAAATGGTCAAAGCGAGCGAAACCTGGACTTCATCAAGTCATGTAAAGTTTTGACGTATTTAACCTTTTTGTATATTCACCGTTATAAAGATTTTTTGCATATTCGTTATAGATAATAATGATCTTTAAAACGACGTTAAACGAAACTGATGATAAGAATTTATCAGTAACGGATTTTAATTTATAAATATAGTATAGATAGATAGAAAATATGCTTACAATGCTTGATATTAAAATATAACATTATGCAATAATTATATCGTAAACAACTTAGCAGAATTTGAAGAGTGAGTTATTCACATTATACTTTTTTTTTATATATTAAAAAGTGGCAAATGAGCAAGCGGCCACATTGAATCGCTGAAATAGCAAAGCGACCGCTGCCCATAGACATCTGTAATTGCAGATGCGTTGACTACCCTTAATCTACGGAGGAGGAGACGCACAGCAAAAGAATAATTCCTCTTCCTTTGCGTACCCTCTCCCGCCAAATCCACTTCCCCTTCCCATCATTTCCTTATAAGAAAATGATGGGAAGGAAAAGTGGACTAAAATTAGGCCTCCGGCACCACACTCGTCAGGCGAAACACGGAATTACATCCATTTCACGTCTGTCTTCTGTGTGGTCGTGGTATTTCACCGGGCGAGCCGGACAATTCGTGCAAATATGTTAAAACGGGCTCTACCACTGTTACTTCTTTTATTTTATTTTTAATTAAATGCTATGCAGTGTATTGGCTATGGTTTGGTTGTCTCTGTGTGTCTCAACCATCACTACACTTATAATCCTACCCAATACGCGCATCGCCTCTTCCCGGGCATGACGTCTGTCACGACTGCCAACTTGGCGTGATACTCGAGAAACCCAGAGACAACCAGACCATAGCCAATACAGTACAGCTATGTTCTAAATTTATTTCCGCCCTCAGTCATATATTAGTACAAAAGTAAGCAATCTAAAGCCAGCTACAGACGTTCAATTTTAACTTAACACCCGACTGTCAGTTACGTCTGTATAGTA
This sequence comes from Papilio dardanus tibullus, assembly GCA_013186455.1. Taxonomy (NCBI): domain Eukaryota; kingdom Metazoa; phylum Arthropoda; class Insecta; order Lepidoptera; family Papilionidae; genus Papilio; species Papilio dardanus. The sequence goes on from QDHC01005221.1 coordinate 176,860, forward strand.
TAATCCTTAGGTGTGTAGCTGGCTTAAAGTGAAATGGTATATGTTCAGGCTGTGCGGCTGGAGTTATACTGCAGATGTCGCCAGAGTGGCGAGCGCGGAGCGAGGAGCGAGCGCGGCCCGCAGCCAACGCGACCCCGTACGGCGCGCTCTCTGAACACACCTGGCCACGTATCTATTAGACGGTTTGTTCTCTTTGCTGTATACAATAATAAATTGTATTGTAATGATACCTGCATATATCTGTGAAGAAATTCAACGACAGCTCCGCAATGGACAAAAACGAATATCTATGTTTTTTGGCGTGCTACCGTAAACAAGGAAGCATTCGTAGCCCTTAGCCCGTAGCTCGTAACTCGTAGACTCGTATCTTCATGTTTGCGTAGATTTTTTTGACGTAATGCGTAATTATCGCCTACGGTTATGAGTTGCGGTTATTAGTGTTAAATGAAATTAAATAAATACGGATTATTCTATTATTTTATTGCATTGTCTTGTAACAATGAGTATTCAATTTTATAAAGTATTGATGTTTAATATGATTTACAGGTCGGACATGAAAAATCTTGCCAATTTGCTGGCTGTCCCTCTCAGCGAACTTGTTGTAAATTTCATCTCTCTAGTATCCACGGTCACCCTGTCCTCGTGGACGACAGGTTTGTTCATAAAAACATACTTTAATTCTAAAAAGTAATTTAGTTTAATATAAAACTAACTAAGTAAACTGTATACTTTTACATTGAAACTATTGTGAAAAGAACGTTACGATATTCTGGTAAAAAGAGTTTTGCTATTTGTGTCTTTAAACATGAGCAAGTTTTTTTTCCGTTTTTTTTTTAAAGACATGATAATGCAATTCACTTTGTTCGATAAAGCATTGTAAAGGTTTTTTCTTGATCCCTTCGGCAATGAATCCATGTTTTTATGGATGTACATTTTTTATACAAGTTAATAGTTGTTGTTTGTGTTCAGAAGGGCGTCCCGCCCGTACGTGGTCGGCGGGAGATCGCGGGCGCAGAGCGTGCCGCCGGACGCGGTTCCCCCACCACACACACCCGCCCATTCTCTGTTAGCAGGTAACTACCGCCCTGGACAACTAACTATATTCCCCTTTTGGAGTATTACTTTCGGGGTTTCAATAATACCTCAATTTCTATTTAATGATACATTAAATTGTATGACGCCATTTTTTAAATTTTAAAACTTTACTTTCGTATGTTTTTTTTAAGTTAAACTTACCTTTGTTTTCCAGTAGGCTGTTCAGTCGGGGGGAGCTCGATAGACAATGTCCGAAGACTTGGACTCGATCAGCGAGGAAGAACAAAGTTTGTTCAGACCTTTCACACGCGACTCTTTGGCTGTTATCGAAGCTCGTATAGCTGACGAGCATGCTAAGCAAAAAGAACTCGAAAAAAAACGAGCGGAAGGCGAGGTAAGATAACAATAACACCTAAACGAACTAAAACATGATACCAAGATTCTTCTATACAGACCTGGCGGCATAAAAACTTTATAATTTTAAAAGTTTTTAAACCTGAAACAATATGAATTGAAAAAAAATCAGACTGGAATTTAATTTATAGATCTGACAAGTTTTTGAACTATTCCAGAACGATTTGGGGCGGACGAAAAAGAAAAAAGAAGTAAGATTGCTTGCTTGCCCCTTTTACCTTTTTACGGCTCGTTTTTATTAGAAGAATATATCCAGCAAGTTATCGCTTAAACTAAAATAATTAAAAAATTGCAGACTGATATTGGTCCTGTATGCGATAACTTGTAGTTGCATTTAATTGCGCATTAATTACATTTAATGCATTCTTTCCCGTCACATCGCTTCTTCGCAACGTTTTAATTAAAAAGTTGCTCTCAAGTTTAGCTGTTGACAAACCCTTTGTGACAGCTAACCTTATAGTAGTTCCTCAAGGGAAGCTTATCATCTTGTTTTGCATAAACTAAAATGTCATTCGACAGCCTTCTGTTTAGCGAACCTTGAAATTCAAATGTGATAGTGATGTGATAACAACCTTTACTTGATACCCCATTAAAACCTTAGAGAACCGTCGTTAACCCGAGAATAAAGAAAAGAATAATTGTTACTTTGTGTAAAAAGTGTAGCTCCTCGAACCTTCTGTGTGTTTGTGTACATAACTGAAACAGAAAGCATTAGCAGAACACACGAGGCACAACAGATTCACCATTATCATGCATTGCACACGATTGGCCAATGTCTTTCTCATCTTTGGCTGTATCATTCTAGCATGGTGGCATCACCTAGCTATCCTAGAGCACACAGATATATGAAACGAATAAGGTCTATTCCGAATTAGCCGTATCGACAATACGGTACTGTCAATTCGTAATGGCGATATTAGGCACGTGGAAGCAGTGCGCTTTTAGTTTAACGAAAGCATCATGGTAAGACCGCGGCGGCACAGAACTAGCGTATTAGCTTCAAATGCGATCACTTACATGCTGTAACCACACCATTGACAACGATACTCAATGATAGCACCAGCTGAGCTAATTGAGTCTTTGTTACATGATGCATCACTAATCAAAGCTTGTAGATATAATAATAATGCAACGAAGAATAACATGAAATTTAAACAAAAAAATACTTTACTACTCATATAACAGAGATCACTTTACAAAATCTGATTCGTCAGTTACGCGAGCGTTGATGTTTAATAGCTTGGATGTGGCAGGTGCGGTACGATGACGAGGACGAGGATGAAGGTCCCCAGCCGGACGCGACCCTGGAGCAGGGCCTGCCACTGCCGGTGCGGATGCAGGGCTCCTTTCCCCTGGAGCTCGCTTCCACACCACTCGAGGACATCGATCCCTTCTACCATAACCAAAGAGTGAGTATTCATTTTTTAAAGTCACAAGAAAGATTCTAGATCTTTTACAGATAATAAAATTAAAATATTCAAAATATCACTCGATGTATCTTTAACCAATTCATATTAGCTAATTATAATAATGATAAAGACGGTTGATAACATTGAAGTGTTATTAAAAACAAATTGTCATATCATTATTACACATTATATTATTATTTGCTATACTTTTCCTGCTTCTTATCAATGATAGATATAGAAGAACGAATTATTTTAAATATAAGTTATTTCCTGAAATCGAATGATGGGAATTACATACAAAAATGTCTATTGTTTCAGACTTTCGTAGTTATAAGCAAAGGCAAAGATATATTCAGGTTTTCAGCGTCGGATGCTTTATGGATACTGGACCCTTTTAACCCCATACGAAGAGTGGCGATATACATATTAGTTCATCCTTTGTTCTCCTTGTTTATTATAACAACGATTTTAGTGAACTGCATTCTTATGATAATGCCGACAACGCCGACCGTCGAGAGCACCGAGTGAGTTGTAATTCTTTATTCTCGCACATTACCATTAAAACAAACGGAATTGCAAATTTCATATAATCATTTGTAGAATGCACGCTAGTTTCAAAATTGTTAGTTTCAAGCTAGTTGAATAATTCTTGATAGGTGTTTAGATATTAAGCATTATTAGAAAAATATATGCTTAGTTTTATATAAAAATGTATTCGAAATTAATGTTGTTATATTTTAAAATATATTTATATCTAATATCAGATCTAGGTTATCTAGTTTCTATTTTTTCATAAACTCTAACATTACAAAAACATTGTCTTAGTAAAGTTGTGTGTAAATACTTCAGTCATCTTTAGAAGATGGGTCTTGAAGATTTTATTAATTTCAAACGACTTTTGGGTTTTTTTTGATCCATGGAAAACTACACAACCAATGCATCGTTCCGAATTTTTTACCTTTTTTCTAGAACTCATCTGTAACCATAAAACGATGGTTACCAATCAATTCATCGACTTGTAAATAATGTAAGAATACTGAAAATTCATTTAGAGTTAGTTTACATAGCATCTTCCTTAATTGTATCGCTAATAATTCAATGAAGTCTTTAGTAATATCCGTCATATGCGTTTGAACATTAGAACAGGGGCCGGCAACAGGCGGATGGTTGAATACGGACTTCGAATTATTATTTTAAACCTAACTTTTTCACACTATTGGAAGCTTCCTATTATCTGGACTTATATCAAAAGTTTTCGGTTCAGACGTTAATTTTCTTTATCCGGACCTCAGTTAAAACTTGCCGACCCCTGCATTAGAGGTTGACATGGTTTGACACATCACTGAGAACTTTATCATATAAATTCTTGTTGAACGACGTTCCACAATGGAGGTGAATTTTTGCAGAGTTATCTTTACCGGGATCTACACGTTTGAATCGGCGGTGAAAGTTATGGCCAGGGGTTTTATACTACAGCCATTCACATACCTTAGAGATGCATGGAATTGGCTTGACTTCGTAGTTATAGCTTTAGCGTGAGTAGTAGTCAATTTATTAATTACGTAGACGAAAACGTTTCAATTGTAGATTTTCTTGTCGTTATTTTACTAAATGTTTTTATGACTAATAGCTGTAACATAGAAACATTATTACTAACTGTTTTAGAGGTTGTTACATCGGGAGAAATAAAAGATATTAAAGCGATGACGAAGAAATATATTTCCGTGATCCTGGATTTATAAATTGGGGGCATAGATGAAAGTGTACTTTTAGTGAATTTAGTTTAGCCGTTAGTTATATTAATATAGATGTTGTGGTTGTGCGTATGTTTACAGTTATGTGACGATGGGCATAGATCTCGGCAACTTGGCCGCGCTCAGAACGTTCAGAGTTCTCCGAGCGTTGAAGACTGTGGCCATCGTACCGGGTAAATCTATTTGTATATTTAAACTTGTCTAGCGTCTAGCCAGAGTTAACGTATGCTTTTAACTAATAGAAATGCTTAGACCATCATTAAGAAGCTTTAGTAATTTAGATGGAGTGGAGTGATTAAAACGTTGAGGGTAGTTTAACAAAAATATTATTAGAAATTGACACGTGTGTTGAAATTGCAATTTGTTGGTTTTTGAGATTTTGCTAAAAAGTACTATACGTGTATTTGACTAATCATGTATCTGACAGGGTTGAAGACTATCGTAGGAGCCGTAATAGAGTCTGTGAAAAATCTGCGAGATGTGATAATATTGACGATGTTCTCGCTATCCGTGTTCGCGTTGATGGGTCTGCAAATTTATATGGGTGTGTTAACACAGAAGTGCGTCAAAGTGTTCCCCGAAGACGGCAGCTGGGGAAATCTCACCGACGAGAACTGGGAAAGATTTTGTCAAAACGAAAGTAAAAACTCTTAATTTTATTAATACCATTGTTAGTAATTTTGTAATTTGTTTGTAATTCTTTATAACTTTATCTTTCAGCAAACTGGTATGAAGAAGGAGGGGAATATCCTCTGTGTGGCAATTCATCAGGAGCAGGGTAAAAATAACATCCAAACAATAAATTCTGATTAATCTATGCCATTTCTTAACACGATATTCTTTCTTCAGACAATGTGAGCCCGGCTACGTGTGTTTGCAAGGATACGGCCCGAATCCTAACTATGGCTACACCAGTTTCGACACATTTGGTTGGGCCTTTTTGTCAGCCTTTCGACTTATGACACAGGATTATTGGGAAAATCTTTATCAACTGGTAAAAATACCGACCTCCATTTTGGCACTACTTTTGGTTTATACTTCTTAAGTGGTATGTTTGATTTCAGGTATTAAGATCGGCTGGGTCTTGGCACGTGTTATTTTTCGTCGTCATCATCTTCTTAGGCTCGTTCTACCTCGTCAACTTGATCTTAGCTATCGTCGCCATGTCCTACGATGAACTGCAAAAGAAAGCGGAAGAAGAGGAACAGGCTGAAGAGGAAGCTTTGAGAGTAAGCTTTTTGCTGATAAAGTGCTTTTGCAAAAAAACAAATTAACTACTTTAAATTCAAAAGAGATCATTATATTCTATACACAAAGATTTCTCATTCTTATAAATAGATCTTTCTATTAAGACCTTATTCTAGTCTCTGTTCATTATGTAGTGTTTTGTTTTATTCATGTATTTTTAATTCATGTCTTCAGGAGGCAGAACAAAAAGCAGCTGCGAGAGCAGACAAGCAGGAGGCTCGGGAAGCGCATGCGCGCGAGCAGGCAGCCGCTGCAGAGGCGGCCGCATACGCGGAGGCGCACCCTGCCAAGTCCCCGAGCGACTTCTCCTGCCAAAGCTACGAGCTGTTCGTGAACCAGGAGCGCGGCAACCAGGACGACAATACGCGCGAGCGCATGTCCCTCCGTAGCGACCCCTTCCAGGACTCGGTGAGCACTCAGCCCGCGCACAAGCCCGCCGACACGCACCACGAGCCCGCGCGCCGACAGAGGAAGGTCAGCATGGTGAGTATCACACGCCCGCTGCGATACGCCCGAACATGATTCAACTCGCTCTTCAGGAACTAATGGCTCTCTTATTATCTATTAAACGATAATGCACATGGCATAATTTTTCATAAAACAATTCTGATTATTAAAATTATTTTTATACAATTGTGAATCAAGAATTTGACTAACGTAAATATCTAACAAGAACTTACGAAAACATTTATTCCCCGATTAATTCAATGTTTGTGGGTGTCGAAAACTTCTGATTTTAATATTTAATAATACCTATTCGTAAATATTAAAATAACTATTGAATCATTGACGGCTAAGCATTATCTTTTCAACTTTATTATGTAGAATTGTAATTAATCAAAAGCTCGATATATGTTAAAAATAGTATGTTAATAAACCGCAATACTTAAAAGATTTAAGTTGAAAAGAAAGTGGCTGGGAGCTTTTAAATCTTTACTGTGTTTCCACTTCTCTTTGAGTTTCGACTATCACTTCAATAGAAATTGCATGTGTCTTAATTTTATAGAATCTCAGAAGGAATTCAATGATTTTAACTGATTTTAAATTTATAATAGAGAATGTTTTATTTGCATGAAATTGCAAAAATGTCACTATCATTTCAACATTTCATTAGCAGTTTTGAGGCGTGCATTAAATTGGTTATGTTAGAGTTATTATTTACACTCATTGATCAAACTTTCTCTCATATGATTTGTTATGTTCAAGTTACCGTGCCTGTTGAGTTTACGTTTTAGTTCATTTTAGACATACCGTATTATCATTTACTCAATTTCAACTCCATTCACAAAAATTAGTTTAACTAGTATTCATTTTTGTCGTCAATTTCCTTTCATTTAATTTTGCCAATGATTGAAATATTTTTGGTATGGCATGATTTGGTCTTGCCTTACGCCGTTTCTTTGGAATGATGAAATAGTGTGTAGTTTTCATGCTCAATCCTTCATACTATCTCGGGCTCCAATAGTATTTTTATAAGACAGCTAAGAAATATAATCAAGTTGATTGTTTAAAATATATTTTTTTGATAAATATAACGATGAAAGCCATGACTAAATACTATTGGAGGTATTGAGTCTATTGTCATGTTAGATTGTTTCTTTGGCAATGTGATCGTCCACGAACGGGCCGAGCTGAACCTGAACATAGCAACGATGAAGAGGTAGGTTCGGTCAACATAATTAATTTAATATAGCAATCGATAAAAACATTAATTCATTCCTCAATTTCGATGAGTGATATGCGGAGGCTTCGAAATTTAAATAATAAAAAAGAACAGTCGCCATGACCATAGATGTAGATCAAGGAAATTCGTTTTGTTATGATAAAAGTTAGCAGTATTATGCATGTAGTTTGACACGATTACTTCATGTGTTTATAAACAAAGTTACCTGACTAACCGTCGCTTTCATTCATTGGCATCGCTTATTCGTAATCGGCATTTTGTTGTTGCTACTTACAATAAGAGTTTTACGGTGATATAACAGCATTAGTGAATCCAAAGAAATTCTTATTGTAATCAAAAATTACAATTTCTGCCGTTTAATTAGACCTTAAATAGATTGATGGTGCTGCTAAATTATTTATAGTTTATTTCATCACAATTTGCTTTCAAGCTGCAATATCACTCCCTTTCCTCCTTGATGTCTTGATGTGCTCTGACTCCTCTTTCCTAATTTATTGTTGTCTTTGTTATCAATATGTGATACTAAAAGAAATATTACTATAAAATCATTTTTTTGTGTATTGAAGGTTCCCCACCCTGAACGCATAAATAAATACGGGCAGTTATATGGGCCACTGCGGGAGGGCTCACAGGTTTGTCCAACAATCCAAATTGGTGTTTGTGTACCCCTCCTCTTCCTCTTCAATAGGAAACAATTGTTTGTTTTTCTTTCTTTCTACCTTAGTCTTGTTGTTCTTACCTTGTTGCAATTAATTTAATTATTTGTAACAGTCCGGTTGCAGCAATACATGGAAATTTAGTATCTAATGCAGCGAAATGTTCATAGCAAACATATTAATTGACGCTACCATCGTGCATTGATGCAATAAGACATTATTCCTTATCATTTTCTTGCTAACCTCTTTATTATTTTTCCTTTGTTTATTAGCACATGAAAGTATATGACACAATTCTTTAGAGATTCGATATTAACGACTTCCATTAAGTTTAGGTAAAGCCTCTGCAACCTAGACCCTTTGATCAGTACGTAAACCATTTCATTCATACTCGATCTTAATTGAGGAACCATAGTATTTTGAGAGTAACAGTAATAATCGCAATAAATGTGACAGATTGGACATATAATTCTATGAATATTAATGGAGAATTAAAGTTGCTTGTATAGAATGTATTGTAATTTTCGTATGAATCGTATGGCAGGCATCACTGTCATTGCCGGGGTCGCCGTTCAATTTGCGCCGTGGTTCGCGGGGCTCGCATCAGATGGCGCTGCGACCGAACGGCAGAGCCCGGTACCCACCGGGTGCGGACAGGAAGCCCCTCGTACTGTCGACGTATTTGGACGCGCAGGAACATCTACCGTACGCCGATGACTCTAATGCTGTTACACCGATGTCAGAAGAAAATGGAGCGATCATTATACCAGTTTACTATGCCAATTTAGGTAGGTTATTTTGTTTCTACCTTCATTTTTTGGTTCACCTTCATATTTGTGGTAATTATGATTTGTAATTGCTTACATAGATAAAAGTGTTAGTGTACAGACCTTGAAAATAATATTGTGGCCATTGATAAAACCCTTTTACATTGGATGATTCTAGGATCTCGGCATTCGTCGTACACATCACATCAATCAAGATTGTCTTACACATCGCACGGTGACCTGCTCGGAGGCAAGGCGCAGACGAAAGAGGCTCGACTCAGAGGTCGATCGGCGTCCAGAAATCACAGCGTCACATCTCAGCCTCATGCCTACGCTTTGCCCAGACCTGATTCATCGATTGCATCACGACCTGTCAGAGAATATGTAGGTATCACTAGCGGATATGATTGTATGCAAGACTTTAAAGTTCAAATCTAATCCAATCTAATCCAACATATGAGACCTATGATTAATAAAAGATTGAATATTTACTTTCTCCACTATCACTTTCAGGAAATGAGCACAACAGAAAGCACCGACGAAGCTGGAAAAGTTTTGAAGCCATCTAATGATAATCCTTTCATAGAATCATCACAACAGCCGAATGTAGTCGATATGAGAGGTAAACATAAAAATTACTCGTATTAATAGCTGCCAATTTCTTAAACGAAATCAATAAAACTTTTTAGTTAGCGAGAAGCAATGAAACATTATTGTAATTTGGAATGATTTGATTATATATATATTTATTAAGTAATTAACGTGTATTTTCAGATGTAATGGTATTAAATGAAATCATCGAACAAGCTGGACGACAGAGTAGAGCGAGCGAACAGAACGGTACGACATTTACAAATATCAATTTCGGTGTTTAACTATGAGTTTCCACTGTCGAAACACTGGTATAAAACATATTGTCTTCTCTTTCATAATTTTTGAAAAACAGAGACAAAATATGTTTAATACAAATGTTCTGACAATGGATTCAGACATTTCTATACTTCAATCACTGTTATCGTTGTTGTCTTGTTAAATGCCTTTATGTTTGACTGTTCTGTATCGATGTTTCAGCAATGTGTTCGCTTTCTCAAATTAAACTTATATGTTTTTCTAATCATTAAAACTCAATAAATACTCTCACTACACACACTCACACAAACATAAACTAGGTATTTGCTCATTATGCAAAAAATGGCATAATTGGCAATATGAAGTCACACTTAGGTGTCATTTATTATTGTGTTATAACCACCCGCACTGTGTAAATTGTACACCAATTTGTTGTATACACCTGTCCTTTGCTACACGTTTAGAATAACATAAGTAGCGAAACATGCAATAAACGTGATTATAAATCAAATTATTCAATAAACATATTTTTTAAATGATTTTATATAAAATGTGTGTGACAAAACTTTAATGTCTAAATATTCTGTGTCAAATTTTACAGTGTAGTAGTGATCTTTAAGCCCACCATCATAATCAGGTAATTTCTTGAGTTGTGGGACGCTAAAAATATTGCAAAAATAGAATTGAAGTTGACACCATAATCCTAATGTAACGTTTTCTAATTTTCCACAAGACAAATTAACAATAACGTGCTACCTAACCCACCTAATCTAACGCTTTTATAGTTTTGTAACGTAGTTAGACATTTCTTCCATTCGTTGCAATATTGTTCATTATATTTTTTTTAAAACAGCTGTTTTCATAGTAATAAGTCAAACTTCAGACAATAATGACCCTACGAGTAGCATTTTTCTTTATATTTACTTCATTTAGCAAGGAAGCCTCTGTGAAAATTAGTTCATCAACACTACCTAACTATCCAAATTCGATTTATAGATCACTATTGCTTTTAAATTAGTTATTGCATGACCTGTAATTATTATTTACTGTATATTTCTTAAGCCTTTATTATTTTTAAGGTTTTTGACTTTTGAAAGCTAGATTAATAGCTATTTAATGCAAATGCTATTTCATTACGTGTTAAAAATCACGATATTCATATTTTTGGCTCCTTAAATCTAAATTATATCACTTTAATATCATTTGATCGAAGTAATAGTAAATTAAAAGAATAAACGTAGAAAAGCTTAAATTCAAATAATGAAAATAATGAAAAACTAATGTCCAAGTAATGCCGTAAACCTAGTGTGCACATCTATCATTAGCACATACTTAGTATTTGTAAGTAAGTAATTTAGTATGAATTGAACACCAACGTATTTCATTGAAACGTCTAATACGTGTTTCGTAGCCCAAACGGCAAACTGATAAATGACAGCCTACTGTGCAACAAAAATATGAATATTGGTATGTTTTATTTCTTCATACTATTGTCACGGGGATACTTAACGAGTCCTTACGCTTGTTATTACATCCCGGTGCAATAGTAAAATTAAAAATAATGAGCGAATACTAACAAATTTATTTCTGTCTTCCCTCTACACATACACATCTACTACGGTAAACGGGACGCAACAGTGTCAGTGTACTACTTCCCAACAGCGGAAGACGATGAGGATGGACCCACGTTTAAGGAAAGACTCCTTGAGTGCCTGATGAAAGGGATTGATTTCTTCTGCGTCTGGGACTGCTGTTGGTTGTGGCTGGAGTTTCAGAAGTACGTCGCGTTGCTCGTCTTCGATCCGTTCGTTGAACTGTTCATTACACTATGTATCGTCGTCAATACTCTCTTCATGGCCCTGGATCATCACGATATGGACAAAGATATGGAAAGGGCGCTCAAGAGCGGCAACTACGTAAGTTATTTTTTAACAATAAGATAATATTTTATTTCCTGTCTATGGTCAAATTCATGTCTTAAATTAAAGTAAAAATAAATTATTATAAAAAATTAACACATTTATGTGAACACTTATAAAAATTGTTAATCTGCCACCCGTCCTGTTTTTTAACAATAACATTAAGGGGATTGTGATTTTACCCAGGATACAAAATGACCCCCTTTGTTTTCTAGTTTTTTACAGCTACTTTTGGAATAGAAGCCATGTTAAAGTTAATAGCGATGAGCCCAAAGTATTACTTTCAAGAAGGCTGGAATATCTTCGACTTTATCATCGTCGCATTATCGCTGCTTGAGTTGGGACTGGAAGGAGTTCAGGGTTTGTCTGTTTTACGTTCGTTTCGACTGGTAAGTTATACAAATATTTATTTTTTATCACCGATCTTCACATGACTAATAACACAGATTTTGTGAACAATTTCAAATGTTTAACAAAATTGTATAGATCATTTTTTAACAATTTTTAATTTTCCGACGTATTATAAAGCAAAAATCCTTAATGATACAATGATGACTTAAGGATTACTTAAAAATATAAATTTGTAGTGCTGATGGTGACTTTTGGTAGTTTTTTTTTTATTCAAAGTGTATTATGAATTAAATCTTCAGCCTTTATGCCATAGTAAACGTGTGTGTTAATCTGAACTCACTTACACTAACAATGGTTTTATGTAAATTTGTGCAATGGTGTATTTTCAGCTGCGTGTATTTAAACTGGCTAAGTCTTGGCCGGCGCTAAACCTTATTATATCCATAATGGGTAGGACCGTGGGCGCTTTAGGGAACTTGACCTTTGTACTTTGCATCATTATATTTATATTCGCGGTGATGGGAATGCAGTTGTTTGGGAAGAACTATACAGGTTCAATTTGAAAGAAAATTTAGCATCTCTAATTAAAGACCTCAGCTTCATTATTGATTATTAAGCTTCACACTCCCTAATAATTTACACAGGGCTTTGGTAATCATTATTCATGAAGGGCGAGAGGCTCGCGCAGTGGCTTTATAATAAACGGAGAGGCTGTCGAATGCGCCCCCGGAAGATACGTTATAAAGCTATACACGCAGCTTGGGATCATGAGTTGAGCTTTGCATCAAGTATTCTAGATGTGACATGCAGCTTTGCTTACTCTGGGTATTTTGATCAGGTCGTCCGTTGATGGGATCTATGCCTAAGTAATTTTATAAAAGAACAATAATATTTCGATCAAACGACGACGGAACATAAATCCCGATCATATTAATAACGAGTGCACACTTCGTTAGGTTACTCCAGCACACATTTGCATATATTTATCCGATTCAGAATCACTTACATAATATCAGTGGGGGGGAAGCAAAAATAAAATAAAAAGAATGCGAGTGAGTGATTCGGGATCTCCGATACAGGCAGTAGCATAGGTGAAGCGCCGGTGAGCGAGCTTGTGTGACGCCTTGTTTCACAATTTGTAATTGCAGCTTCGAGTTTTCAAATTGGCAAAGTCATGGCCGACACTTAATTTACTCATCTCTATAATGGGTAGGACGATGGGTGCCTTGGGCAACCTGACCTTCGTATTGTGCATCATTATTTTCATATTCGCGGTGATGGGTATGCAACTGTTTGGAAAAAATTATGTGGGTAAGTGGTATTGGTGGGATGTTGCATGTTCGTTGGTGTTTGAACTTGGCGGTGCAGGCCTAGCGGACTGCCAGTGAATGTACTTCGTGTTACCTTACAGTAGGACATATCTGCTTGCTTAAAACGCAGTTTATTGCTATTCAATCTCTTTTATCTTACCATAAACGTCTATGAGTTAACTTTTTGTTTTCTATAGCATGATGTTGGGGGTGCTCTCGGGGGATCTAAATTGTTCTGTATCTTAGAAACCTTATAGACTGTGAAATACATTCACTGAGTTCACGTAAAGTGTGGACATACATTGGGAATGTTCCGCAATTATTTTCGTTGTCAGTTCTCTCCACACTTTAAGCAGGCCCCCGCCTTGTTCCAATAGTACTTATGATGTGTTGGTGTGCGTCACACTGTAATGCTCAGTTTCCTGTTAGAAGATTGGCAAGAATCAATGTGGTCCTTACAAGTGAGCTTTCACTCCAATGTATCTGTATATAAATTGTATATCTGTATACCGGTCTCTATGCCCCCAATAAGGCGCCTCACTTGTGAAACGTTCCAGCTAACTACCGCTTCTTTCATCTTTCCTCTTCTTTTGAGCACACACCATTGTCGTTCTACTTTATTTATAATTTTTATTTTCTTCTTTAAGCGCTTTTACCTCTTTCTTACCATGTGATGTGAAGTAAGTGTCTTGTACTGTTATGCATGTAATTAAAATTAAGGTATATGTTAATATATATTATCTAATTATATTTGAAGGCTTAAATGTGCACAAATGTTATATGCTGCGCATGCTTTAAGTACAGTTAGCAGTAAACTCGTATATCGCAAAAATTCTATATACTTAAACTTATTTTATTAAAATATTTGAGTCATAAAAACTAATAAATGCCACCCTCATCATTGTAGAAATCAATGAAGGAAACGATTGCGAAATTACTGCTAAGTAAACAGTTTTTTATTAGTTGTCCTCGTAAAGCGATAAAAGCGATTTCATGCAACGGGAATATTTTAAATAAAAGTAGTACCTATATGTACTACAGGTTGTAACTTTTAACAATACGTGCAGTTTTAGCTACAACAAGTTCCGTAGTGTAGTACCGCATCGCCTCTGTCGCCCTTCCAGGACATCGGGTAAAGCGCAACTGCTACTATGCTTTTCTCAATGATGACGAAATGTTAACATAAGACAGTCTTAATTACGTAACTATATAAAAAAATGTCATTAATTACATGAAAACGTATTTTGTACTTGAACCAGTTATGGTAAAGAACTTTAGTGTTTTATGTTTACATTTTAAAATAATTGTGCGTATTTTTACGTCGTACTAAATAAGTTCAAAATTATGCTACAAAACATATCGTCTGTTTACGTATTAAAAATATCTAAATTAACTAAACGTTAAGTTTTTTATATTTATGATGTCTCTTAACTTCTAGAAATAATAAATCTGAAAGCAATAAAATCGTAAACAGACTTCGATTCCCACAAACGTTCCTGCAGCACCTTAACTTAAATCATTTCAAAATATCCTATTATTAAACAATTGGAGTCCGTACTAGAAACAAGAATGGTGAACAATATTATTAATTCTAGCAATTGCTATGTACAGATTACGTGGACCGTTTCCCCGACGGTGACCTCCCCCGATGGAACTTCACGGACTTTATGCACAGCTTTATGATTGTGTTCCGCGTGCTTTGTGGAGAATGGATAGAGAGTATGTGGGACTGTATGTTGGTCGGTGATGTATCCTGTATACCATTCTTCCTTGCTACCGTCGTCATCGGCAATCTTGTGGTTGGTAACATTTTTGATTACCATTAAAATCAATTACCGTAAAACTTGGCTACATAATCTTAGTTTTTTTTTTATATGAGAAGGGGTAAACGAGCAGCGCATCGCCTAAGTTAGTTGATTCGACGCCCACGGACACCTGCAACGCCAGAGGAGCCGCAGATGTGTTGCCGGCCTTTAAGGGAGGAGTACGCTCTTTTCTTGAAGGCCCCTAAGTCGTAACCATATACGTAGTTACTTTTGTTTTTTAGAAGATAATGTAAAGGATGTAAATATGATAAAAATGAACAAATCGGCGATAGCATATTAATAGAAATATCTAATTCCAGGTTCTTAATCTTTTCTTGGCTCTGTTACTGTCCAACTTTGGTTCATCGAGTCTGTCCACACCGACCGCGGATCAGGATACGAATAAAATAGCGGAAGCCTTCAATAGGATATCGAGGTTCATTGACTGGGTGAAGCGGAATGTCGCCGACATTCTTAAGTTGCTGAAGAACAAGCTCACCAATCAGATAGCTATACACGCTCCCGGTAAGCTGTGTAACATTGTGTCGCATGCCGTTTGTCTTTGTGTGTAAGTTTGCAGATTGCTAGTATCGGTGTTGTCTTGTGTACGAGTATTATCAGCTATTTCAGCTATACGTTTTAAAAAGAAATCAAATGCTAAAGAAGTGTACAAATGAGAAAAAGTTGGTAAAGAAAATCTTGGCAAAAAAGCTTTATATTTAAGTAGTACCTACTATAAAAGTGATATGAAAAATAGCCAAGCTGAGCGAACCAATTATTTAATTATGTAAACGGCATGATTTTAATGTGTGTGGGTGTTATATGGTTTTGTTTTCTTGTTTAGCATGGTTGTTACTTGCAGGGTTGTCACCGGAATAAAACAAATATCAATATTTTTGCTATTGTATATTTAATTGAACTGCTCTAAGGTGACAACTCTGTGGACCTGTGTGATATGTATTTGCAATAATATAGTACTTGATACATGTCACCACGGTGCGTTTGCTTGAGCCCTCGCAGTCAAGTGTAGATATTTCAGACCTGTTCTATAATTCCTTGTCGATACAATATTGGTGGTCATAGCTACTCATTATTTGTAAGAGATTGGTAATTTAGTCACGATCTTAGAATAATCAATCGTTCATATCGTGTAGAGTTTTGACAGTTTTTTGTACTCTTCATAAACATTTAGTGATCCTATTGTATAATTTCATTTTGTCCCTCTTCATTCTTAACTTCACTGAGAGTGATTGTGAGTGTTGTAAATTGTCTCAGAGATGCCAATTATTAGAAATGTTGACGATAAACTAGGTGTGATGTAGTTTTGATGTTTGGTGTTTGTGCTCGATTTTATAATATGAAAATATTGTTACGACACCACGAAAATGAATTAGTTTAGGTTACCTTTGCTTCATTTTTATGGTGTTTATTCTTTGTTAATCCATTACAGAGTTTGTAATTTAAGAAACTACCTAAACTACCGTGACTTAATTAGCAAGCTCTTAATTTAACAATATTTAGCTTTATGGTTTTAGGTGTAATTATATTCGATTTGTTATTTGGTGGAATTTACATCGCTTTGAATGTATGTGTATTGCATGTGTATATTAAAATGTTGTAGAATGTATTAATATAAAATGTATATCGTTGTGTGAAAAAATACATAAATT
This sequence comes from Papilio dardanus tibullus, assembly GCA_013186455.1. Lineage (NCBI taxonomy): Eukaryota > Metazoa > Arthropoda > Insecta > Lepidoptera > Papilionidae > Papilio > Papilio dardanus. The sequence goes on from QDHC01005221.1 coordinate 193,731, forward strand.
GTAACACCAGTTTCTGAGTACCACAAGAAATCATATTGTCCATAATAGAATATTCTGAAACCCCGAAATATTTGGGATCAAACTTCGTGATATTATGTTTTTTTTATAATACACAATGGCAAACGAGCAAGTGGCCACCAGGATTCGCTGAATAATTCAATGCGTCCCCTCCCCCGCCAATCTACTTTAATTTTGTTTACTGATTTGGTTTCTAATTAAATGTCGGGAACATCACTTTTGTAAGAAGTAAAAAAATTAAAAAAATGATTGTTATTTACAAAATAATATATCATTGTAAACGAAGGTTATTTTTTATATTATTTTCTTGGACATTTGTAAAAACGGTGATAGCAATTATAATCTATATATCTGTTTGATTATATCTCAGTTGACAATATATTATTCTATGTTATCTTTTAATTAATTATTTGTAATTTATCAAGTTTTAACATCTACTATTATAAGACAAACTAATATGTAAATATATTGTACATTTTCCGAGTTTATATGTAACGAAGTTTCATATAGAGATCGATGGACTAAAATGGATTTTGATACAAATGTTTTAATTGGATCATCTTATAATTTTATATTGTGCGTAGAAACTGGTGATTTATCTAATAACATCATATAAACTTCACGAATTTATAACTAACATTGTATTGACTTGGAAAATAATTTAAGTTGTTTCGTCCTGGTCTGATTTCTATGCTTGGGTGCTGGCTGCGTTCACGTACGGTGGAACGACGTGAAAATTAGGCTTAAAGGCGGCTTTATGTGGCCGCTGTGTCTCTTCAGAGCGAGTCGACAATGAACTCGAATTGGGCGCTGATATCGACGATGGAGTACTATACAAAGATAAGAAGCTTAAAGATCAAGTAGAAGTTGCGATCGGTGATGGAATGGAGTTCACTATACCAGGTAATTATAAACTAAATCACCCTAACGTTTATCATAATATGTTTACTGAGCTACTGCCATACTCAGATTAACTTAATGGTCACCTAAGAAGTCTTTTAGTCACTAATCAAAGACTCGAGTGTAGCAATTTTAGCTAAAACTAACAAAACTATTTGTAGGCGACAATAAATATAAAAAAGGAAAAATAATGATAAACAACATAAATGCAATAACGGACAATCACAATGACAATAGAATAAACTGTGAACTCAATCATCATGGATACCCTATTCAGGTACTTTTCTAGACATTGTTAAAATAAAATCAAACTCAATACTGTTAAGTTTTGCATTTGGTTGGCACGTCGGGAACAATAGTACTCTTGAGCCTGACGTGCCAACTCAAAGAAGGGATACCGTAAACATAAATGAAAATGTTATTAGGATGATGATACGATCAGTCAAAAATCATACGGTAGTCACAAAATAAGATCTTTCAAAGATGAAAGTCACAAAGGTTCAGCTGATACGATAGATGGAGAAGAAAAGAAAGATGCTAGTAAAGAAGAACTGGGCTTAGAAGAAGGTGAGATTATTAAAACATATATTACACCTTACAATTTAAAATAAACTGATTTACGACCCTTATTACACAACTTTTATAAATAATGTTCACCATTATTATATCTAGCAACTAAACATTTAAATATTTGCAATCAATTTAGTACTATCGTAATTTATCTTTATATAATATGTTTATATCCATCAATGCTATCAAAATATTTATGATAATTTAATTACGTAAATGTTTTATCTACTGTGCAATGTCTTGCATGCTTTATTAAAATTAATAGATATTTAATAAAAGTTATGAACATTTCACAGAAATGGTTGAGGAAGAGGAAGATGGTAAACTGGATGGATTAGGGAAACATGACATCATAGTTGCAGCAGATGAAGACGTTGTAGACGATACACCAGCGGACTGTTGTCCTGAACCATGTTACCAGAAGTTTCCTTTCCTAGCTGGAGATGATGAATCGCCTTTCTGGCAAGGCTGGGCAATGCTCAGACTCAAAACATTTAGACTGATTGAAAACACGTACTTTGAAACTGCTGTTATTACTATGATCTTACTAAGTAGTTTAGCTTTGGTAAGTTTTCTAACCCTACGTTTGGCTCGACTGACTGATATGAGTGAATAAACAAGAACTAGCAAAATTGTCCTTACTTTTTCAGGCGTTAGAAGACGTTCATTTACCACACAGGCCAATCCTTCAAGACATCTTGTACTACATGGATCGGATCTTCACAGTCATATTCTTCATCGAGATGTTGATCAAATGGTTGGCCCTTGGTTTCCAGAAATATTTCACAAACGCATGGTGCTGGCTCGATTTCATCATCGTCATGGTAAATAACACAATTATGTATTTTAGGATTATGTAAAAAAGTATATTAATTTTATTTAGATTATTTTATATGAAAAAAGAACGAATAAGTAATAAAATAATTATTGAAAATTAATAAAAAGGTAAGAGAAGGATCTGTAATGTATAAAAAGTCCATATAAGATTTGACTGACTAAATTAAGCTTATAAGGAGAAACTACTTAATAAAAACGGAACTTTAGAAGAAGAAACATTTCTAAAATAAAATATTTCTGTGTATTGTTTTTCTACTATCAATTGCGGCGGAGTTTGACTGATAGATAAACTGCTGCCTAATTACAATAACTAGGGAACCTAGAAGTATGTAACATGAATGATGAGTAATGTCGCGGTAGTTGTCGCTCATAAACCACGGGGCCGTGATGGCGGGCGCGGACGACATCCCCGCGTTCCGCTCCATGCGAACCTTGCGGGCGCTTCGCCCCCTCCGCGCTGTCTCCAGATGGGAGGGGATGCGCGTGAGTACGCGCTGTCGACGCATCGTTTGCCATTTGCCTACCCGATATGGTCCTTAACGCTACCCATTGATTGAAATACCGTTCTTATTTTATAAATGACTTGTTTTGCTTCATTCAAAATTTGGACTTTCTTGTGCTCAAAATTATCAATGTGCAGCGTTACCCAAAAGCGTTAGCTTTGATTGTTTCGATGTTATCTGCAGTGGAGACTCAGTTCCCCCTGACTCGAGCTGTTCATGTCTCAATTGTTGTTTGTGATTCGACGTTTGCTTCTATACTCTCTGATGTTCAGTCTGATAACTTCTTCGCTAGATACTTTGTTATCTATAAGGACTTGCTGTCAATCACTAGTTGTCCAAATGCATGCCTTTTTTCCAGATGTAAACATAAGACCTAAACCTGCTCTGAATCTGAATGCTATTATTGTGACAATTATGTGTAAATAATTAACTTATCCTGTGTTTTTTTCAGAAAATAAGAGATCAGAGAAACTAACAAATATATTTTGGACCGTTTCTCTGATATCTTTGGTGTTTATCTCGATGTACCTACCTATGTATATGTGTGTGTTCATTGTGCTTTCCTACGCTTTTGTTACCCCGTTCCTTTTTTATAGGAATGCATTGCGAAACTTGATTTTGGTATTCATTTCGTCTTCCACATTTATCTTTCTATATATTTTTCATAGGTATTGGTTTCTGGTCGTTTTCGTCATCCACTATTGGATCAATGACAAATCACTTTTTGTTTTCCAGGTCTCGTTAAGTCTCTTTAGGGTTGTCCGAACAGATTGTAGATTGTTAAGTAATTTAAACCTTTGTGTTCCGTGTGTTCTCAAACTGCATGTTGAATTTCATCAGGTCTCGCTTATAAACTTCGTAGCGGCGCTTTGTGGCGCTGGTGGCATTCAGGCGTTCAAAACGATGAGAACCCTGCGCGCGCTACGCCCACTCAGGGCCATGAGCCGCATGCAGGGCATGAGGGTATGTACGCCTGCGTAGGTCGCTATCTCACTGTCGACACGTGCCCCACCAATCACCAGATACTTACTGAACGAAGTAAACTTTCAGATTTACGTTAATAAAAATATATTGTTAACTTGTATTAGCTCTGATAAAAGGAAAAACTTTTTTGCAACATCAGAGATTTTGATCATACGGATGAGATCAATACATTTAGAATTCTATTATAGTATAAAATAGACAGTCCCTGTAAAACTATACTGTTTCAAATTTACATTTGCTTTTTCACAAATACTACTTGTACACCTATACTAACATCACTGCAAATGACGAGTTCACAACTTACACTTTTCAATCATTTTTTGTCGTTATCGATAATCATATTCGTAGCTCTGTATCTTTGTCGAAGTTGTATAGAAATTCATAGCAGTAGTCGATTCGATTCTTCAACGATAGGGGAATCATTTTGACAACCGATGGCACCCTGGAATGGCTTAGTATCATCTCGATTCGTCTCATTCTCTAAAATCAGTTTAATAGGTTTCATGTCGACGATTGTTTCATCTTTTGGTCTTTTCTCTCGATATTAATAGTTTTAGAATTTACTTTTGTAGTTATGTCTTATTTTAGATTCTGCACTTTAGATTATCCTTCTTGCAAGAAAATCGATCTTCCAGATCGCATGCCTTTTTATGTATGTATTATTTTGTAATATTCAAGCTCCTTGAATCTAGTTGTTGCCTGATTGCATGATTGTGCCTTTAATTATATGTTGCATGTATGTTTCTGGTATATTTCAGCTTAATATGTTATGTAAATATTTGAGATAAATTCAATTAAATTTCATTGATATCGACATACAATTTGTAAGTAGTTTTGTTTACTAATTATTATCAGTTTAAAAATAATATATATTTTTCTTTATACAAGTTTAATGCTAATTATATATTTACGTGACATGAAAGTAAAACCATGAAGTATAATAATGATTAATCAATGATCGAATCTGATGCCAAAACGATTGGTAACTAATGCAAATGGTTTGCAGCAATTTACACAATTACTTCCGTATATCTAAAACTCCAATTTAACAACAACCCTTTAAATATCTTCTTTCTATTTAACAACTTTGTTCTTAGATTTTGATTGCTGACTAAGAGGTTTCGTCATCGATTTTGTTTAGCTTTAATTCGCTTTTATGTCCAAAATGGAATATATTGGTTTTACTTTATTGTCTCTTATACTTGAGACAGTGCATATTGCGCGGCGCTGGCGATGGCGCGGGCGTTGACGTCGTTGTTTGGTGTGCAGGTGGTAGTGAACGCGCTAGTGCAGGCTATACCATCCATCTTCAACGTGCTGCTTGTGTGTCTTATATTCTGGCTAATATTTGCGATCATGGGCGTACAACTGTTCGCTGGCAAATATTTCAAGGTTCGTAATTAATGATACTTCTTTAAAAAACCTTCTCATGAAGTAAACGACCTAAGGTTGAACGTTAAATATAAATAAGAAGTCAGTTACTTAGTTTTTGTCCAAAGACTTTTTATTCTTTTATTGCTCTAAAAATATGTTTCCGATTTTACATGCTTTTTAATTAAAATAGGTAATTTTATTTCTAGACTTTTGTAATAATAAGTCTCTAAAAAAGCAATGTTACTTACCATTTTCAGTGCGTCGACTTAAATCATACGACATTGAGCCATGAAATAATACCGGACCGGAACGCTTGCATTTTGGAGAACTACACGTGGGAAAATTCCCCAATGAACTTTGACCACGTGGGAAAAGCCTACCTATGCTTGTTCCAAGTGGCCACTTTCAAAGGGTGGATACAAATTATGAACGATGCTATCGATTCCAGAGAGGTAAGTACGATGTAGCTGCAAGCTCATTGACTGACTCGCAATCTATCATTCCTCGCTAAAGGGGTCCTTTAGTTGAAGTATGTCTCATACCTATGACCATTTTAACGACACTGAGAGTAACTGTAAGATCTACATTCTATTACTCGTGCGAATGATCAAAATGCCTACAACCAAAACATAAACTATTATACATATAGTATTATTATTATTCTAACAACTAATTTTCCTTTCCAGGTGGGACGCCAACCCATACGAGAGACTAATATTTATATGTATTTATATTTTGTATTCTTTATAATTTTCGGCTCATTCTTCACTCTCAATCTATTCATTGGTGTTATCATCGACAACTTTAACGAACAGAAGAAGAAGGCTGGTGGCAGTCTCGAAATGTTCATGACTGAGGACCAGAAGAAATATTACAACGCGATGAAGAAAATGGGTTCCAAGAAACCTTTGAAAGCTATTCCTAGACCAAAGGTACGTTTAACACTAAATTACTGTACATTTGACTATTAATCTGAGTGACATAGAAAGGTGCAAGCTTTATTTAATTATTTTTAGTGGAGGCCACAAGCGATCGTGTTCGAAATCGTGACTGACAAGAAGTTCGACATGATCATTATGTTGTTCATCGGTCTGAACATGTTGACGATGACGCTGGATCACTACCAGCAGTCAGAAACCTTCAGCGCGGTTCTCGATTACCTCAACATGATATTCATAGTCATCTTCAGCTCCGAATGTCTTCTGAAAATATTCGCTCTTCGCTACCACTACTTCGTCGAGCCATGGAATCTCTTCGACTTCGTCGTCGTAATGTTCTCTATTTTAAGTAAGAGATTTCATAAAACCTTATTCTTTTCATATGTTTGGGTTACTTACATGTGCCAATTACAATTTTTTTACAATTTCTTAACTTTCAGGTTTGGTACTAAGCGACATTATAGAAAAGTACTTCGTATCACCCACTCTTCTGAGAGTGGTGAGAGTAGCGAAAGTGGGTCGTGTGCTGCGTCTGGTAAAGGGCGCCAAGGGCATTCGCACGCTGCTATTTGCGCTCGCTATGTCTCTGCCCGCGCTCTTCAACATCTGCCTTCTCCTCTTCTTGGTCATGTTCATCTTCGCGATATTCGGAATGTCATTCTTCATGCACGTGAAAAACAAAGGCGGCCTCGACGATGTATACAATTTCAAAACATTCGTGCAGAGCATGATCCTGCTATTTCAGGTAAAAATAATAAATTACTTATTAGAATTAAATCTTGATGTATGGAGAATAATGTGATGACGCCATATATTCTTAGATGTCAACTTCTGCCGGCTGGGATGGGGTTTTGGATGGCATTATCAACGAAGAGGAGTGTGACCTGCCGGACAACGAGCGCGGTTCGCCCGGCAACTGCGGTTCCGCCACCATCGGCATCACCTACCTGCTGTCCTACCTCGTCATCTCTTTCCTCATCGTTATCAACATGTATATCGCCGTCATCCTCGAAAACTATTCACAGGTAACGAAGAAATTTTTTAACGGTTATGTTCTGTGATGTTAAAGAGTTCTTAAAATTAATGACATGAATTCCATTTTCACAGGCCACCGAAGATGTCCAAGAGGGTCTAACCGACGATGATTATGACATGTACTACGAAATATGGCAACGCTTCGATCCCGACGGCACACAGTATATTCGCTACGATCAGCTGTCGGACTTCCTCGACGTCCTGGAGCCGCCGCTACAGATCCACAAGCCTAACAAATATAAAATAATATCTATGGACATTCCAATATGCCGAGGAGATATGATGTTCTGTGTAGATATTCTCGACGCCCTAACGAAGGACTTCTTCGCGCGGAAGGGCAATCCCATTGAGGAGACGGGCGACCTGGAGGTCGGTCGACCCGATGAGGCCGGGTACGAGCCAGTGTCGTCGACGCTATGGCGGCAGCGCGAGGAGTACTGCGCGCGGCTGATACAGCACGCTTGGCGCCGGCACCGGCGTACACACGATGAGCCGGCGAGCGAGGGCGGGGCGAGCGGGGCGGACGGTGACAGCGGCGCGGGCGGCGACGGCGGGAGCGCGG
>QDHC01005221.1:201711-365941 GCA_013186455.1 Papilio dardanus tibullus
GACCGCGCCGGACCGCGCCGGACCGCGCGCGGCCTCGCTCGTCCTCGCGCGACCTAGCTCGTTCTCGCGACGCCCGCCACGGTTCGTGTCGACACACTGCTATCGAATCATCTCTTATTAGCGATAAGGTTATGAATAATACCTAAGAAATCGAACGTCCCTTACCGAGTAAGGTAGAAATTATTCAGATGTTTTTATTTTTCGATTGACATCACTATAGTTAGGCAATAGTAGGCGCGAGGCCGCCCGGCCGCGGCGTGCAGCGGGTGTCTCGTCGACTATTGAGTTTTTTCAGTATCGTCTTTTCTAGCACAACAATGATTATTATTCGTTTAACTTTTATAAATTAACTTTGGAAGTGGTCAATTTTCTACTAACTACTGTGTAAATATTGAGAGCTTAGCGCCGATCGTCTCACTGGAGCCGCGCGTCACGTCAGTCCCCGGAAGCGGGACCTGGCTCGCGGCTCGCGGCGCGGCGCGGCATGTTCAGAGCTTGGTGCAAGTTAGCGTGCTCTCGCAAGTTTGGCTTTCGTCATCGATCATGTCACCGAATAGTTGTGTGTCGGTTGTTTTTGATTCATTTTAAATTATAATGTGTAATTTTCTAAAGTGCGTGACGATCTAAATGTTGCAAAAGTATTAAAGAGTCAGTGTATTGTAAACTAAAAGAGGCGCTTAACGTTGTGCACGTATTTGCAATAATGGTTACAGTTACAGATGATAAATACGTAGGTAGTTATCATGGGAGGGCAGCACCGTGCAGCGAGTGTGCCGGCGTACTTCCCCATCGCCAGCGCACTCTCTGCCGCCTCCCTGTGTTGGGTTCCCTTGGTTTCGACCGCAGCAGTTCAGTTGACTCGTCGCCTTTGCACCGACGAGACCGGACGTCGCGGGACGGTTCATTTCAAAGTGAGCTCGTTCACATTCCCCAAAAAGCTGTCAGATGTGATATCAATTTTTGTACGTGCAAGTCGGTCGCACAAATAAATGTATATTTTGTATAGACATCTGCCGGCACCCGGCGAGCCTCACGGAGCGGCCCGTCCCGGGACCTCGAAGAGCTTTATTTGGTTATCATATCCGGAATTTAAAGTTGTGTTGGTTTAACCAAACGTTTTATCTACTATTAGGCATATTGGCACAAAAAAGTTGTGTTTAATTAAGTTTAGACAATAATTTACAATATCATTGTATTGTTTATTTGAATATACTTATGACAAAAAGTGAGTTCAGTTTGCTGAATGATAGAGGTTTAATTGAATATTTATTATATATATTGTTGAAGTTTGTACAAAATAAATTAAGTAAACAATAAATTATAGAACTTGACTGCTTTACTTTGTTTGTTTGATTTAAGTCGAACCTTACTACATATATTTTTAGGCGTTGTTTCAGTTTCAGTCCCTATACAACATCTGTATAACACAGTGGCAAAGAGTTTAAGTTTATGTAGGTTTTGCGTATAAATTCTCAATTTCTAAAGTATTCAAAATATATTACAAATATGCAAGTGCAGAAGCGGCTAAAAATGTTGGTGAATTCACTATGCGGATTGCCCACTTGCCAACTTACCCTTATTAACCCAGAGTATCAATTTTGATACCAATCTTTTAAACCAAATGTTCACATTACTATTAGTTTTTTTATAGGTTCGCTGTACGTATTTTACTGTTGTATAATATAATATAATATTCATTCCAACGAAATTAAAAAAAAAACACTTTCGTAAATCAGGTTAAACTGTATAAAAAGAAGTAACTTTGTAATCATGTTTAAATATTTGTTTATAAAAAAAACACACCAGACTTACCACAAGATCGAGTATACAGAGATTCGAAGTCGCTTTACTACTAAAAAGATATAAAAATGTTTCGCGATCGCGAACGTTTTATTCAATTGATCAACTAAAAACTAAGTTTAATTTTGGGTATTTGACAATTTTGGGTACCTACGTTATCTGGCAGCACTGCTATTGTCGTTGCCAAATAAGGCTAAAAGACACCGGTATCCAATGCCTTAGTAAACTAAAAAAAACGTCAAATATCGTTGACTGCTTGACAGTGACGTTTGATTGACGCTTGTTTCTTGGTTTAGTTTAAGGATTCGATCTTAATTTTATAAATAAATAAACCAATAATGTCCTAACATTGTCAACTCGTTAAAGTATAAAAGTGGAATTAAAGCCCGCGATAATCATTACAAAAAAATAAAGTAATCTTCGTAACATCAACATGAACGTGCTACCAGCTCAGCCGATTGGCATACAAAGTACAGCAGGAGCTGTACCAATTCGAAATGAAAAAGGTTAGTAAAACTCATTCAAAATACAAAGCTGTTAAATAAAAATAAGTGTTAAAATTCTCCAACACATGCACAGCAATAATCACTATAGCATGTTGTCATATCAGTCATTTCTTAGTTGCAAATATCAACACACAATTGGTAATCTTGCGTTAATGTTGTTAGTATTAAACAATTTTTTAAAATAGCTATATTCATAGGTTATTTTATGTATTATTATTATTGATAGACAATTACAAATTCATAGTAAATTAGGAAAAATGCAAGATAAATCAATGAAAATTTCTTTGATTCTTATTTTTGTTATAAGCTATATTGGTGTAATTTTTTAGGTGAATTGTCTATGCAGAAGGTGAAAGTACAGAGGTATATATCAGGTAAGAAGCCAGATTACGCTCAAGGAGTCACTTCTTCGGAGGAATCGGATACGGAAGATTTTATAGAGCAACAGAAACCCGAGCGTAGAGTGCAAATAGCATCACAAATTGGTGTTAAACATGAAGAAAATAGTGATTCTGAAAAAGAAGTAAGTAAAATAAAGCTAGTAAGGTACTAATAGTAGTTCGACCCATGATCGGCTCCACCCTCTATGCCATGACTAGCACGTATTTTGCGTGACTTCACACATATCTTTGAATTTCTTCGCCAATATGTGCAATTTCCATCACAATGTTTTCCTTCACTGTAAGAGGGTTGGTTCAATATGTACATATGAAATTCTTAACTCGAAAAACACATTGATACATGGCGGGATTCGAACTCGGGACCTGCTGATTACAAGTCAAGAGCAAAACCCCTGAGTCACCGACACTAAACCTACGGCTTCATTAGATCGAATTCACGAAAAAATACGGAGATTTTGCTTCGGCGTAAGGCCGTTTTTTGCGTGACATCGGTCTAATGAAGCCCTAGGATAAGAGCCAGCAAGATATCTGTGCTTCCTCTAGGGGTCTCGGATGAATATATGTGTTGTCTTCTTTTTTTGTTTTGTTGTATTTTGCTTGATGATTTAGGTCGACGACCCCCGTCTACGTCGGCTACGCAGAGTCGCGCGGTCACCGCCGCGTCGCGAAGAGCACAAGCCAGAAATCATTGATGCAGAACCTGAGCCGGAGTCAGAGTCGAGTGCTGAAGAGGAACGCAATACTTCAGAAAGTGACGATGATCTGGATGAAGAGGAGATTGAGAAACGAAGACAGGCTTTAAAAGCTAAATTAGCAGCCAGGTATTTTAATACCTAAATCTATACCAGTCTTTCCCAAAGTGGGCGATAACGCCCCCTTGTGGGCGCTGCAGGTCTCAAGGGGGGCCGTAAGAGACCCAGAAAGAAAAAAAAATAATAAAAGATACTCTTTTTTAATACTAGTTAATAATTCAATTTGAAGTTATAATGGTTTTTAAATAGGTGAAAAAATGGGGGCTTTAAAAAAATATTTATTCTCAAAGTGGGCAGTAGACAAAATAAGTTTGGGAACCACTGATCTATACTAATATTATAAGGAGGAAAGATTTGTATTTTTGTATGTATTGAAATAACTGAAAAGCAACTGGGCTGATTTCAAAAATTCTTTCACCATTACAAAGTTAAAACTTCCCCGAGTAATACAGGCTATATTTTTTTATTTCCGAGCGGACAAATTCGTGAGCAACAACTAGTAAAAATATATTTTGAAACCTGTTACTTACGAATCCGTCTGCATGGAATTAAATTTATAGAGCCTATGGTACATTTTAGGGAAGCAGAAAAAGAGGTTCTTGGTAGAGATGATGATGAAGAGATGCTGGACGGTGAGAAGGAAGAAAGTGGTTCATCTGACACGGAGTATACTGATAGTGAAGAAGATACTGGTAAGTAAATAAATAAGCATATTTTATTTCTAGCAAACATATTTAAGATTAGCATATTTGTCTGAACGTTAAAAAAAATAAAAAATTGGGTGCTATTTTCCCCATTATATTTTTGTAGGTCCCAGGGTAAAACCAGTTTTCGTAAGAGCATCAGATAGAATGACAGTGACAGAGAAAGAACGTAAATTGAAACAGCAGAAGAAAGAAGAATCAGATGCGAGGAAAGAAAAAGAAGAAAGAAGAAGGGAGGCTTTGAAATTAGTTGAAGAGACAATACGTTCGGAACAGAGGAATGCACTGGTTAAAAATATATATTATTTGCTTGAAATATATTTACAATATAAAAATTACAATTAAAAATTTTTTTTTTTTTTGTATTTAATTTTTTTTTAATTTTAACTAAAATTAGCAAACTGATCCTAAGTTTGTGAAGTAATAATCAAATATTTGAGTTTAGGCAGCAGGCGTAGCTAAAGGCCTGTCCATAATTTTATTCTTTCGGGTACGGTAAAAAAAAACCAATGACTTTAAATATTTTGTGATTTATAATTATGTATTTATTGCAGGGTGATCTTAAGGAAGCTAATATAAATGATGTTTGTACTGATGATGAAAATGATGAATTAGAATACGAGGCGTGGAAACTGCGCGAAATGAAGAGGATAAAGAGGGACAAGGAGGAAAGAGAGGCGTGAGTAGAAATACTACTTATACTATAAATAATAACATAATTATTTTATCAATTTTATCGTACAATTTTCAATGTTACAATTTTCAATGTTACAATTTTATCGTACAATTTTCAATGTTACAATTTTCAATGTTACAATTTTCAATGTTACAATTTTTAATCTTACAATTTTCAATGTTACAATTTTTAACGTTACAATTTTTTGTTACAATTTCCAATGTTACAAATGTTAATGTTACTTTGGTGTTACAATTTCCAATGTTACATATTTAATGTTTCTTATAATGTGACACTTTTCAATGTTATAATTTAAAATGTTATAAACTAAAAAAAAAGGTTAAAGATGTTGACCCATGATGGGCTTCACTTTCCGCAACTCCACGACTAGCGCGTATTTTGCGTGAATACACATATCTTTGAATTTCTTCGCCGATATGTGCAGGTCGCATTTCGATGTTTTCCTTCACCTAAGAGCGTCGGGTGAATAAATGTTACAAACTTAATGTTATAATTTTAAATGTTACACTTTTCAATGTTACAATTTTTAATGTTACTTTAAATGTTACAGTATAGAGAAAGAGTTACTAACAATAGAGCGCATGCGCAACATGACGGAGGAGGAGCGCCGCGTGGAGCAGCGACTCAACCCTAAAGTCGTCACCAACAAGTCCATTAAAGGCAAATACAAGTTCCTACAGAAATATTATCACAGGTAAGTTAAAAAGGTTTAATTAATTAATCTATACTAATATTATAAAGATAGAAACATTGTATTTTTGTATGTATTGAAATAACTCAAGAACTACTGGGCCGATATCAAAAATTCTTTCGCCGTTAGAAAGCTACATTACTCCGAGTAACATAGGCTATATTATTTAATTCCACGCGAACGAAGTTGCGCACAACAGCTAGTAAGATGTATGGATTTAAAACTGAACATTGCGTAGAACTATAATATACTGCGTGTTTTGTGGCAACCTTATATTGTTTAATTCTAGGTTATGTTAGATTTTTTCATGTAAAAATTGAAATCCAATGACAGCATCACCTGCCAAATCTACTTTATTAGTTTAATTCTGTCTTATTCAAAAAAAAGACAGGAAATGAATTGTTTGTTTATTGTTACGGCTCATGACATGGGCTTGGTTACGTGACAAATTGTAATGTTACAGAGGAGCGTTCTACTTGGACAAGGAAGATGAAGTTTACAAGCAGGACTTCTCCGGACCAACACTTGATGATCACTTTGATAAGACTGTTTTACCTAAGGTTAGTAACAAATAATATACAAATTGTCTTCTATACATGGGGTCATCTATTAATCACATGATACTTAAAAGAGGAGTTTAAAAAAAAAATCACGGAATTTAACCACGGTAAGGGCAGCTAAAGTAAGATATCACATGTATTTATTTTCCAAGTCACAACGTAAATTTAATGTATAAAATATATTTTCTATAATATATACTATGCATTACCTACAAAATACACGTGATTTAGCTAGTACTTAAGAAGGGGTTGTTCAGAACTTATCGCCAACCCCCCTTAGTTGGGGTCAGAAATTGGCAAAAAAATAGTAGCCGGATTAAAGCCAAATATTCGTATATTTATCGATGTAAAGGCACGGATAGTATGTAAGAATCGCATCAAATAATCTATATATATAAAAGAGTAGAGGGGTTTCTTAAAATCAGCGCACAGCCAAAACTACTGGGTCTAGAGACTTGAAATTTTGTACAGAGGTTACTGTTACTACGTAGATGAGCACTAAGAAAGGATTTTGAGAAATTCGACCCCTAAGGGTCCGAAATGGGGGTCCAAAGTTTGTATGGAGAAAAATGATTCCTTTGTTAGAATTGCATGAAAATTAGAATAAGTGCTCTTTAGCATAACCAAATAAGTTTCTCATTCAAGATTTTTTCAATTTTTTACTTTGGGGGGCAAAAAAGGGGGGTCAAAGTACGAATTTTAAAAAAAATCTCGCAGCGTAGGTACGAATCCTAGAGACCTGAAATTTTTCGTAGGCGTTTATGTTACGACGTAAAAGTGCTCTGAGAAAGAATTTTACGAAATTCAACCCCTAAGGGTCCGAATAGGGGGTCTAAAGTTTGTATGGAGAAAAGTTGTTCCTATGTCAGAATTGCATGAAAATTGGAATAAGAGCTCTTCGGCATTAATAAATAACTTTGCCATTCAAGAATTTTATTTTTTTTACCTTGGGGGGCAAAAAAGAGTGGTCATAGTTCGAATCTAAAATTTTTCACAGTGTAGGTATGAGTCTTAGAAACTTGATATTTTGTTCATGGGTTTCTATTACTACTTCAAACTTATTTTATAAAGGTTAAAATAAGATGAAAAGCTTTGTTTCCAACTTCTAAACTTTAAGCGGACGAAGTCGCTGGCGACTGCTAGTACATATATATATGTGTATTATAAAATATTTTTTTAACTAAGTAAACATTATTAAAACAATATTTTTTTCTTCAGGTAATGCAAGTGAAGAAATTCGGTAGGTCAGGTCGTACAAAATACACGCACCTTGTAGATCAGGACACGACAGAGTTCGACTCCGCTTGGAGCAACGAGGGCGCGGCGGCGCGCCTAGCCGGGGCGCGCGCCCACGCTCAGCTCTTCCATAAGCCCTCCGCCAAGAGGACGCATACATAGCATCAGTCCCGGACCTAGGGAGGCAGGCAAGACCCGAGGATCGTTCCCCTGGGGCTAGGCGAGGTCCGTACCTCAACCGGCAAGTCCCTGAACTTTTATAGACAAATTGATGCTTTCTTTACTTAACTTTCACAATCGAATAAACTATACTAGTTCATAGTACTTCAGACATCAGATGAAATAATAAAGGGGCAGCATTTTTATATTTTTTGCCCCCACAAAAAAATGTAGATTCCAAGCCGCCTAGCAGCTGATACTTTTCCCTAAAACAAGAGTAAAGATAAACCAATTAAAATAATGAAAAATATAAACTTTGAACGTAAGTGGTTTGTGTATAAAAGCATTAATTACAATAGAAGTATATCTAAAAGCATGTTTAACCCTGAGGTTCCATTGTTTAAATTTCGGCACAAAACAAATTGATACTCTGAAAAAAATAGATAAGTTTTTTGTTACGATGTTTCGGCTGTGGAAACTGATATCTAAACATGTTTCAATATCCAGTATAAACAAAAATATGCCTGGTTTTACTTCATGCTTGTAATTTCTACATAAGTGAATATTGTATGTACCTTATATGTATAATAATAACGTAAATAAATAGATTTTCTTCTTAAAGGTTGTTTATTTACTTTCTACATCTACGCTTAACCCTTAATAACCCAGAGTATCAATCTTTTAAAGTAAATGTTCACATTACTATTAGTTTTTTATAGGTTCGCTGTACGTATTTTACTGCTGTATAATATTCTTTCCAACGAAATTAAAAAAAAAACGTAAATCAGGCATTTAAGGGTTAAATTGACGCGTGTGTTGCTACATTCTATCTATAGTCCGGCCGCTGGGAGAATGCGGATAGGACAGATGTCAATGAGGTTAAAAACTAACTTTTGCTCACTTCAGATGGCAGCACTGTAGAAGCAGCATAAAATCTGACAGTTAGCTGTCATCTCCATACTATTTTAATAAACAAGTTTACTTTTATAAGTTTATCTCATAAATATGGGCTGTTGTCTAGTAGCAGATTGAAAAAACATGAGGAGATATAAATTCCCTAAAGATATTAAAAGAAGAAAACTAAGGATAAAATCTATACGAAGAGAAATGGGGACTCTAATGAACATTCGAGGTTATGTGCGAAACATTTTATCTCCGATGATTAGTTTGTGATGAAATCCTACTTAGGTGAGACCTCCTGGTACTATAAAATATTAAAGTAAAAACAGTTAATATTATAGTAACACATTAAAGACGAAATAAATGCGTAATTTCTTCAATATTGCATTGGTAGCCTATTTGTATTTCTGTAATGTATTAATTTTAGTTTGCTTCTATTCTAGGTGAGGAAAATAAACACAGTATTGAAAACATTGCGGTGCCTACCATATTTTTTCATTTACTAAAGCAAAAGTAGCAAATCCATTGCCACAATGGCCCAAAGGCTGCAAGAAACAGAGAGAATAAAATAAAGAAAACCACTTCAACTGTTTTAGTTTGTATTTTAGATCATAATATGTATCTTTTACTAATTGCTGGTTGTTGCAAGTATTCCTAATAAAAATATGTCAGATTCACAACATGTTTAATATTAATAAACTCCTTATTTGCGTTTTGCATCCACCATAGAAATAAACGTAGTTTCCAATAAAGGCAAGATAAAGTGTAACCAAGTTTCTACTTTCATATAGAACTCCCTTTATTTAAAACCTGAAACAGTAATAATTTATTGCAAATTAAGAGTAAACATTTCATAAGATAAGTCAATTACAGCAGAATAGCGTGATTTTTGTTCAAAAATTGCGTTCGTACCTCTCGCCAAATTGTTGAATAACGTGTTCACTTATCACGTAATCATTCACGGCTCTGAACATATCAAGAGCCGGAATATCCGATATTCCATCGTTTAGCTCATCTTCTACTCAAATTAGGCTATATCTATCGTGTGCGTGTAATCTAAATGAGAGAAAAAGGAATAAATAAACTTGTGAGAAAATATAACCTCCAAAGAATAAAATGTCTGTAAACTATTTACCTTTCAACCGAATTAGCTTTTTTACCAGCAGTAGACGCTTTTCTTTTCTTTAATTCTTTTTTTAATTGCACAACACTCCATGTTGAATACATTTTAATTAATTTTAATGCAAATTAGTTTGTAAACACAAAAGGCGAAATTTGAAAATGGCGGCTTTAATGCTTCCAGAACAAAAGCGACATCTACAATTACCTTTCCGTTTTCAAGCTCATTCGACATGACTAGTGATGTGGTATAAATAACATTAATAACTAGTATTTAGTAACTGCTACTTATTTTGTTATTTTCTATATGAAAATACTATATTTTATCTGGAAAATGTATGCATATTATGAAATATATCGTTTTAAACGTAATCTATGCGCGCAAGACGACAAGAGACGAGAGAGACGACTGTTGGTGAATGTCACAAAATGAGTCGTCACAACGCTATTTTAGGTTGCCATTTTTCTTTTCACGTCACCTAATTTCGTATTAAAAACTGTATTAAATATGCATTAAGTATATTATGAAATGATAACTTTTTATTTTACATTATACTGACCGACAGGTTATATTACGATTAAAAAAATATTCAACTACATTTGCCTCGTTATTTTTGTCTCATCACTACAAAAACAAACAGTTGACATAAACTTGTAACACCGTAGTTTGACGTGGTTCGACTTTTAAAAGTTATTGTTTTCATATTTGTTCGTTAATAATTTTAGCTCAAAATAAATACGTTTATTGTAAGTTGGCATAATTATTAAATTTTAAATGTTATGACTCGTTATTAAGGTTAATAAAAGATATTTAAAATTCTGTCGTAATTTGACCACCAGTTTGAAGTTAAGTCGCCCGTTCGAACACGACCTGTCATATCCGCATTCTCTCAGCGGCCGAAGTATAACTACAGTATAGTAAATAAAGCGATTTTACTCAGTTGACATGGTTGTTTCAATATTGGTCCCCCCCGAACCAAAAGTCTTGATACATGTATGTACAAGAGTCTTAAGTGGCCTACTTAGAAAAAATTACACGGAATTGTATTTTTCATTAAAAATAATACAAAAACGAAATACCTAATATTTTACTTTTCCCACGTAAAGTTCAATCGTTAAAAACGTAATTAGAAGGTCAGATCCAGCCAGTAAACGTCCACGTAAAGACCGGCTCAAGTGAAGCATAAATATTCCTAACGACAGAAGTTTTTAAATCTCTAAGAACGGAAAAGTTTGATTTAAATCCTTATTAAACTGCAATCCTTGAAAATCCAATATAAAATTGTGAGATCCTCTGAATACTAGCTATCTCATTTACATAATAACTTTGTAAAATATAAAAAATAAATTGTTAAATACAAAAAAAATGTTTTAGTGTAAGGTAAGGTTCGACACATTTTCCGCAACTCCACGACTAGCGCGTATTTAGCGTGAAAACACATATCTTTGAATTTCTTCGCCGATATGTGCAGGTTGCATCACGATGTTTAGTGCCTATTTAAAATAGATACATTGATGTTAATCACATTTATTACACACACAGTCATTAATGATCACTAAGGGAGCGTCGGTGGCTCAGGGGTTTAGCTCTTGACATGTAATCTGTAGGACCCGAGTTCGAATCCCACCATGTACCAATGTGTTTCTCAAATTTAATATGTGCATATCTAACCGACGCTCTTACGGCGAAGAAAAACATTATGATGCAACCTGCAGATATCGGCGAAGACATTTAAAGATATGTGTAAAGTCGACCAACCTGCGCTGGGCTAGCGTGGTTGACTGGCCTAGTCACGTCTTAGTAGGCTCCGACCCCTTCGTGGGGACGTATAGCTGGTGATAAAGGGTATATCTGATACTCCCTTAGTGCTCATTAATCACTGTGTCTGCATTAAACTACCAAGCTAACATATTATGTTAGCTCAATAGTTTGATAACCTGCCTATCACTTTTAGCCCATCACATAAAAAACTAATAGGAATCTCTTTCTTAAGTAGCTTAGGCTACACCGTCGTTCTACTCGTATGCATCTAATAATATAACCTATGAGATCGATGTCGTTAAGTGGGTGTGTTTACAAAGCTGTTTTTAATACCCAATAACTTTATTTGAGCATGGAATTACACGATGTTACAGTCATACAAAACTATTAATTTGATCCATTATAAAAGTTTGTCAAAACATGTTGACTTACAGACTCTTTGAAAATTTAGTTTGGTCGCTTCATTGAGTCTAAGGCGAAGCAAAGGAAACTTGAAATAGTTTGCAAAGTTCTGTAGTTTACACAGAGGAACTTGTAGGGAACTGTGCTCCCGATATACGACCGTGTTTCAAATGTTTTTCCGTTTTAGGAAGTAAAAAAAAAACAAATTAAATGAAAAACTTCTGATTTAATCACAGTGGAAAACTAACAATGGTTTTTAGAAGTAAAACAAAAACAAAAGAGGCAAGAAAAGTTCTCATTCAAAGAAAAGATCTTGATGTCTATGTAAGATTGTCATTAACGATAATGTCGACCCATTTTATGTTAAACGGATCCAAATTTCAACGGATCAAATTGTCGTTTCTTTAGTACTATTGTATTGTTAGATGGGGCAAATATACTATATATTTTGTAATGTATGTTTGTTAGGCAATTTTGAATAGAATTGATTATCAGAATTTAGGTTACTCGGGGAATCTATTAATGATTTCGTAAGTGTACAATGCAACTTACAATACAACGTGCATTGTCTTTATTTAAATTCACTTTTGAACTAACAAAGTGTATTTAGATATCGCTTAGATCAGTTGTTAATACAATGTCGAGAAAAGTAGATAAGCTACCGTCTATTAGTGAAATTTTACGTGGATTTGAAAAACAGTTGGGTTTTAAAAATGAAATAAAATGGTCAACCGCGATACCAATAGCTTTGTATCACGTATTAGCTGTGTATTGGTGCTATCATTATGCTTTTCCTGTGAAATGGCAGACGGTTTTCTACGGTAAATATAATATTAAACTATTACAACTAACAAATAAAGAAGCTTATACTGACCTGGCTCCTATTTCCACGCTTTTTTCTTCTTTAATTATTTTATTAATCTAGGTACTGTGTAACAATTTGTGTGGCAATAAATGGGTTTTCTTTCTTTCTTATCCTAGGGCTTCATTAGACCGAGTTCGCGATAAAAACGGAGATTTTGCTTCAGCGGAAGACCGTTTTTTGCGTGACATCGGTCTAATAAAGCCGTAGGGTTAGAAATATGCATATTTGAAAATCGATACTCTTTTATTATTTTCATACAATTTCAGCTGTAGTTATGTACATTTTGACTGGATACGGCATCACGGGTGGAGCTCACCGGCTGTGGACGCACAAATCATACAAAGCCACGTTGCCGCTTAAAATCTTCTATCTCGTCTGCTTTGCAGCTGCCGGACAGGTAAATATTGCAGCAGATGCAATTTACGACAAACTTTCGTCGCGTCGTCAACATATTCGACTAATCTATTATAATATTATAAAGAGGAAAGATTTGTATTTATGTATGTATTGAAATAACTCAAGAACTACTGGGTCAATTTAAAAATTCTTTCACCATTAGATAGCTACATGATCCCCGAGTAATATGGGTTATATTTATTATTCCACGCGAAGCAGCGAACAACAGCTAATTTCTTGTATCATAGTCTCACCCGGTCAATGAATGGGCAAGCAGCATCTAGCTCAAAGACATAACTAGCAGAAACATAATTAGGAAGTTACTAAGTTTTAAAGGAAACTGATCTTCCACAGAACTCTTTATATCAATGGGTGAGGGACCACCGCGTTCACCACAAGTACAGTGACACGGAGGCGGACCCGCATAATGCAAACCGCGGCTTGTTCTTCTCCCACATCGGCTGGCTCATGATGAAGAAGAACTCTCAAGTGCAACAGAGAGGCAAAGAGATGGACATGAGCGATATTTCAGGCGACCCTATACTTAGATTTTACAACAAGTAAGCTCGCCTAAATTATTGCAACTCTACGAAGTCCATCGAGCAATAGATGCTTAAGCCTTGTACGCACCAGGATAGTATTTTAGTCGAGTAGCAAGTAGCAAATATCCAAACAAATTATTTACTAATCTACTCTACTAAAATGTTGCTGTTCGGACACGTTTAGTTACTAAATTACTACCCTAGTGCGTAGGTTTAGACGAGTCCGAACAGTAGTAAATCCTTTGTTCGGATAAATTCTACATGCTACTGGACTAAAATACTATTCTTGTGCGAACAAGGCTTTATAGACGTATTACGGCCGTATCTTCAAACGCCACTCAAATACTTCATTACGCGTCGCTTAAAATCTAAGTAGCGTCAAAACTAAACGAGATCGCCGTATTTGGAGTTTAAGCGTTGTCTTAACATGTAAGACATATTGAGTGCCATTGAGCTTTGTACGCACCAGGATAGTATTTTAGTCCAGTAGCAAATGATTTAGTAACTAAACGTGTCCGAACAGCAACATTATAGTAGACTAAACTAGTATTTTTTGTTCGGATACTTGCTACTTGACTAAAATACTATCCTTATGCGAATAAGGCTTAAGTCTCCTATTCGTTCTTTTAGTTTCTTTAACCATTATGTTTATATTCCGACAGTTTTTTGTTACGTCATGAAGTTTAAATGGCTGCACGGATTTTGTATAAAATGAGGTTTCAATTGATTCGTATTCTCCTCTAGTGTGTCATTTATATACGGTTTGTTATTATTTTATTTAATTACAGATACTTTAATTACTTTAAGCTGGTATTCTGCTACATCTTGCCGACGACAATAGGTATTTGGCTTTGGGGTGAGAATTGGCGTTGTGCGGTCGCCTGGCAGTGTTTTATTCGCTTCCTCGGCATGTTCCACAGTGAGCTGACTGTCAACAGTCTGGCCCACGCATATGGATACAGACCGTATAATAAGTGAGTAACATACATAACATATAAGAATTTTATCCTTTCTTACTAGCAGTGGCGGATTAAAGTTCTAGACCGCCCTAAGCAATTACTTTTTCCGCGCTCCTATATCGGTACGTTTACGAGTATGTCGATGCTTGTGCAATATAATCTTTTATTGATTTACAGTATTGATCAGTGTTTAGTTCTTAATCGTCGATATTTTATTTTCTCTATTTATTAAAAACTCTAAGCTCGCGGGCCCCTTGTAGCTAGGCACCTCTAGGCACGTGTCTAGTTTGCCTTAAGCCTTGTTCGCACCAGGATAGTATTTTAGTCGAGTAGCAAATAGCAAGTATCCGAACAAAGGATTTACTACTATTTGGACTCGTTTAAGCCTAAACCTACGCACTAGGGTAGTAATTTAGTAACTAAACGTGTCCGAACAGCAACATTTTAGTAGAATAGATTAGTAAATCCTTTGTTCGGATACTTGCTACTTGCTACTCGACTAAAAAACTATCCTAGTGCGTACAAGGCTTTAGGGATATTCCGCCTCTATTTACTAAGAACAATTTAAATTTTTCGTCTTATTGATGATTTTAGTAACAAAGTGATGATTAATAATTATTTTTATCTATAGCCAAATTATCATTATAAATTTAAAATGAATTTTAGTTATTCAGGCTAAACAATTTTAGCTTATTGCATTCCAGGTTGTGGCAGAGCATCTGAAATTAAATTCCTAACTAATTCTATATTAATATAGGTTCATCAAACCTTGTAGACAGCCTAGAAATAAATAGCATATTATTGGTTAAAGCATATTAAATACGTTTATTGAGTTTGTCAATGACAAATCTAAAATTGCATGAATATCAATGGAATATTTAAAAATTAACTCAACATTTTTTCCAATTGATATAAAAAATAGACAAAAAAAATGATGTATTTTTGTTTGTATTGAAATAACTCAAGAACTACTGGGCTAGTTTTAAAAATTCTTTCACCATTAGAAAGCTACATTATCCCCGAGTAACATAGGCTATATTATTTAATTCCACGCGGACGAAGTCACACACAATAGCTAGTTGTCAATTAAAGTATGTAGCAATGATTCCCGATATAGATATTAATTATAATAATTTTAAAAATGTCTAAAAGTGTATTTTTTTAACAGGAATATAGTACCAAGAGAAAACCGTTTCGTAGCAACATGTACATTGGGCGAAGGCTGGCATAACTATCACCACGCTTTTCCATTCGACTACAAAGCAGCGGAGCACTTTGATGCATTCAATTTGTGCACCACTTTTATAAATGGTTTCAAATGGCTCGGCTGGGCGTATGACTTGCGCGAAGCTACGCCGCAGATGATCAATGGACTCGCAAATAGACTAGGCGATGGCACACCTCTGCATTATCCACAAACAGAAGAAATACATGACTGATATATATTTTAGGTTAAGTAAATGTTTGTCAAATGAATTCCGATAAAAGTTCAATAAAGATTACCAAAACAAATGTCTGGTTAATAATTCATTATCCTACGGCTTATTAGGCTGATGTCACGCAAAAACGACCTTACGCCGAAGCAAAATCTCCGTTTTTTCCGAGAACTCAGTCTAATGAAGCCATAGGTGGCTTGTTTTGTTGTTGAAAAAATTACGTCTTTTTTGCATTACATTATCGACGAATTACAAAATGTGATTGCATCTATACTAATATTAAAAAAAGAGAAACTTTGTATTGTTGTATGTATTGAAATAACTCAAGAACTACTGGGCCGATTTTAAAAATTCTTTCACCATTAGAAAGCTACATTATCCCCGAGTAACATAGGCCATATAATTTAATTCCACGCAAACGACGTCGCGCACAACAGCTAGTTTACTTATAAAATTGAACCACCGAATACTAATGAAGAACAATTAAGAATTCATTTAATTAACCGGTTAACCGCAGTAAAAGCGCATTCGTTAAATCCCAATATGGCTATTTAAGGTTTCGTAATTAAGCTACGGTAGCTCGCAAACATTTCGTAATTAACTTGAAAAACAAACTTCTATCAATTACTGTATTTTGCGGTTCGAAATTAACACTCTTTGGTTAATGTTAAACATTATTAATTACGAGAATTATTTTAATAAGCAAAATAATATATAGTAGAACCTGAATCGATATGAGATCGATATTTGTCTCGCCTCTAGAGGTTTCTCTCTAATCCGTTTATCTCGCTTATGGAGGTAGCTCGTTGGGACTATAGAATGACTCTCGCTTATAGAGGTTTCTCGCTTACCAAGGTCTGGCTTGTACTGGTTTGACTTTATTAATTTGTATTTTTAGAGGTTTAAAATTTCCTGAATTTAGTTTTCTTTTATAATCTATTTATTCAAAAAACTTCTTGATACCACTACCAGCTCACTATACGTCCCCACTGAGGGGCACGGAGCCTACCCCCTAAGGGGTGCCTAGGCCATAGTCAACTACGCTGGCCAAGTGCGGGTTGGTCGACTTCACACATTTCTTTGAATTTCTTCGTCGATATGTGCAGGTTGCATCACGATGTTTTCCTTCACCGTAAGAGCGTCGGGTAAATATGTACATATGAAATTCGAAAATCGAAAAACACATTGGTACATGGCGGGATTCGAACTCGGGACCTGCAGATTGCAAGTCGAGAGCTAAACCACTGAGCCACCGATGCTCTTGATACCGTTGACTATTAATTAAACAAAATCTTATTATAAATTAAAGTAAATATCTTCATTATTTTAAAAGAATTAATTCAGCTATTAGTAGTAAGTAGTAGCTATTAGTAGCTTTGTTGTATTAAAATAATGTTAACGGTAAAGTAAGTCGCAGGCAAGTTGGACTTTAGTATTCTATTACGACTATTAAGGGATTTAAAGTTCAAAATATTGTTTTAAACATACGTTTGTTGTT
Source organism: Papilio dardanus tibullus (assembly GCA_013186455.1). NCBI lineage: Eukaryota > Metazoa > Arthropoda > Insecta > Lepidoptera > Papilionidae > Papilio > Papilio dardanus. The sequence goes on from QDHC01005221.1 coordinate 219,097, forward strand.
TGAAACATTAACTACTTTGGTATATTATTTATTTGTATATTAATATAATTGTGTGAGGGCAAATTAACAAGTCCAATGGCACTAATTAGATCTACGCGTTCTCTTTAGAAATATAAAATCGTAGCGGTGCTGCAATAGTTGCGTAATAGCTGTCTATAACTAGCTGTCGCTAGCGACTTCGTCACCGCAAAATTAAAAATATAGCCTATGTTACTCAGGGATAATGAAGCAAACGGTGAAAGAATTGAAATCGGCCCTGTAGTTGAGTTGGTAGTTGAGTTATTTCAATAAATACAAATCATTTACTTCATAATATTAGTATAGAGGTGACAGTTAAAATGTGTCTTGGACTATTATACTACATTCATCTGATTCTTATAGCAAAACTCGTTAAAATTTTGTGAGCGCAACAGATTGTAGAAATTATTTCCAAATGTGAAATATGTATACGAAATACGATACGTAGGAATATCGTGATCGTAAATACGCGTCGTTTTAGGCCTTTCGTACATTACAGCGTATCGTAGGAGACTCGTAATCGTAGTGTACCTCAAGGTGTACGCTACGCGCAGTGTTCCACGGATGGAACGTCAAATAAACGGAAAGTTCTGAAAAATAAAAAAAATAATGTGACAAAGTCGAAGGCAAGGCGTAAGAAATTAAATAACGTTTTTCGTCTATATTTTTAAAGGATAATGAACAGTTATATTTATTTCGCCAGTGCATTAGGCCTGTCGTAATTACGATGAGCAACTTCTACGATACGATGACGCACTGTTCCGTGTCAGGCTTCTTTGAACATGCTAAGGTTGTACTGCTTTCGTTGGACGCGCGTGAAACTCTACGCTTACGCTACGATGAAATGTGCGAGAGGCTTTACTGTGACTGAAACGATTTTAACATTCAGATATAAAGCGCACCTGCCTCTTGACCCCGTTCCCGGCGCGCTGTGACACGATCTTACTAAACAAAATAAAAAAAACAAGGCATCAGAGGTTATTGTAACAAACACAATCAAATGTCGAGCTAATCCTCTTTATTTTATTTTCAATTTATGACGAAATCAATTAGAAAAATGTTTAATTCCATATTAATGGTTTTGTTAACTTTTTTAGTTATTTTTAAAGGTTATGAGATAATGTGATGTTATATTGGACATACGAGTATAAAAAAGATGCCCAAATCATAAAGTGATATGAGAAAAAGTATTTGACTAGAAATATTTTTACTCAAATATGTATAATCTAAGAATAGATGTAATTCAATTATGTATTTATAATTGAAAAGAAAATATGAGCAATTTCAAGCTTAATATTGTAGAGCTATGTCTAATCTGACTTAAGATTCATTTCTATTTACCCAAATTATTTTTGCTACTATAAGCAGGACCCTAATATTTTTCTCATCTTTACGGCGCACGCCGTTAAGTTGTCTACTTTGGCACAGAATTATAATTTACTTATTAAAAAACCTCTTATGAAACTTGTATTGTTCGATGGCAAAAAAAAATATATTAAAAAAGTTACTACAAAACTTTATTTATGTCTGTGTTTAATTTTAGTTATTAAACAAAGACAGAACCTTCAACTTAATTAGTTCGCTTGAGTAATATTGCCAGCGCCCCAAAACTGGCTATGTCTGGCTATATTTATCTAACAAAAGTGAGTAGCTTTTTTTCCTTCGATTACACAGTCTTCAAATACGACGCGTCGTTGTAAAGACTGCTAGTCGAATATTCTCAAGGAAAATATTCAACTATTCAAATTCTAATAATCTCTTTGACCCATTCTTTTAGGAATATCTTTGAAATTTGTTATGAAGGCAAGGGAACGGTCTCGCAACAAAAGAATAATGTATGTGGATAAAGTAAAAGCTCCATTATCTCCTTTGTTCACATTTTTGCTGAATTAAATATTTTAATACTATTGTTCTTTTTTTCTATGCAGTCTCATTTCTATTTTGAATGTTTCAATTCATCATAGATTCAAATTAAGATGACTTGTGAAGTGCTAAGGTTTAATTAAAATCAGACAAAGCTTGACATCTCCGCAATTTTGAAAATGGCGGACCGTCTGGTCTCAAAGACCGACACAATATTTCCTCTGGTGTTGATCACATTGAACAATATATAAATAGAAGTAAATATAATTACGTTTTCTTCCAAGTATTCACAATAGTCTCTAGTCGAGTAAAATATATTGTACTGTTATATTACGTGAAAGTAGTTGATCTCCATTTTCCTTTAGTAAAAAAAAGTCCGCATTTCCTTTGCGGTGATTGAGTGAACTTATGGAATGGAACAAATTCTTTCTGCTCACTCGCGTTGAAACTAAATTTATTGAAATTTATTCAAGGAATAATATTTTTTTACGTTTTCTAATGTACATTGCCTCAGGCGTAGCTACGAGTACTTATTGAAGCGCAGCGTGAAGCTCGATTACTCTATCTAGTGTTAATATTTACTATGTTAATATTATTTCAGTCACACAAATGATTTGAAGGGAAAATACAAGACGATATTCTTTCGTTAGTTTATTTAATAGGAATATGAAACAAAGATAAGAACGAATAAAACAATATACAATTTGTACAGAATTTAATCGGCAGCACGGCAGCTTATATATTACATTTATTTCGTTGGTGACCTATACTTCCTTCTTAAAACATACTTTAACTTTATCTTAAACTATATACACGTCGGTTACTCAGGGGTTTAGCTCTTCACTTTTAAACTGCAGGTCCCGAGTTCAAATCCCGCCATGTACCAATGTGCTTTTAAATTTTCGAATTTCATATGTACATATTTACCGACGCTCTTAGGTGAAGGAAAACATCGTGATACAACCTGCACATATAGGCGAAGAAATTCAAAGATATGTGTATTCACGCAAAATACGCTCTAATCGTGGAGTTGCGGAAAATGGAGTCCATCATGGGTCGAAACCTTTAACCTTTAACTATATACACATTTATATTAACTTAAATATCTTCACGTGACTACATATTTGTTAAATCTTAGACTTCCCGCGCGATTCTTTACTTTTTTCACCTATCTTTTTTACTAACAAAAGGCAATGGTCTTATGTCCATAATGCCAGCAAAGAGTTGCGATATTGACTGAACACAATTTACAATAGCAATAGATATAAAATATAACCGTAACCGTGACCCTACCGTTATGTCACTTTTGGGAAGAATACGTCTCACTCTGGGTGTTACGTTAACAGTTTAGCCTACCTGTAGCTTTCAGGTCATGAAACATGTACTTATTTCTACATACAAGCTTGCGAAATTCATCAGTGAACTCCTGCCATTTGGATAGAGAGTAACGTTATTTCTAAGTACAGTCGAACTGGTCTATAAGTGAGAGTCATTCTCTGGTCCCGACGAGCTACCTCTATTAGCGAGAAACTCGGATTAGAGAGAAACCTCTTTAAGCGAGACAAATGTCGCGGTCTCTCGGACTCTTACTTATCCAAATTTGACTGTTAAAATACTCTGAAAGATAATTTTATCTTTACTTTGGCTATTTAAGTATACAATATTAATTCAGTGTACCGAATAAATATATAATTTAGATTAATAAGATTACGTTTCAATATGATTAAATTTGAGAATATTAAATTTTGCTACGTAATATTATTTTAATAATCATTGACGGTATACAATCTTTAAATATTATACTTAACCCAAAGAGATATTGTACGTAGAGGGAGCGCTCCATAGTAATTTGACGTTAAAATGCGTGCCGCGAAAGAAATTATAAAAAAAAATTATCTTGCCAGTATCATGAAAAAAAATCCCAAGTTTGGGAAAATGTGTGTTTTTTTTTAATTTTTAAAATTAATAGTGGAGTAAACTAAAATATTTATTAAAATGTTAATTAACGTTTTTCATTATTATTATTTTATTTAAAACAATTTAAATCAAAAACAAATTTTAACAAAGACTATTTTGTTTTATGGTTGTTATACATTTTTAATTAGCGTTTTAAAAATGTCTCTATTAATTATAATATTAAACTTTAGTAAATACTATGAAATAAAATTTAAATATGAGAAAAGAGGTTACATTAGGTCGACTTTTTATGTCGGCAAATGTAATGTAAAGGTCAACACTAGGGGAAATCTCCCTACGTGAGGAAAATGTCTCACTTTTAGGCTTCGAGTGTTCCATCTATAGTATAACATATCTTTGACTTAACCTTTAAAAATTAACAAGTCCATCAAAAATATTAGCTTATTTATTGAGTTAACAAAAATAATAAACTTAAGCAACTACTTTTACTAAGTTACGTATAAAAGAGTTCTTATTACTTACTTTACCCAAGTCTGTCCCAATATCCTACAACTAAGACTAAGAAGTAACTAGTAAATTGAAAGAATCTATTCAATTATTGGTTTTCTATTAACCATATCTTTTTCTCGTTGGATATTGGAATATTTGTTTTAATACTGATAGAAATTATCTTTTCGAATTAACATTGCCTTAATAACAGACAGACTAGAGTAGGCAACATATCTTTAAGAAAAGGTGGCAAACGAGCAGCGGGAACACCGAGGTGATCATCGACGCCCATGGACATCTGCAATATGGACTAATAATAATAATAGGCAATAACAATAGGAACCACAGATGCGTTGCCGAATATCTGGAACCTTTTCTCATTGTAGAAACTATTTATTTCACTATTTTTGCGAACTCAGTTGGCTGTTTACTACTTACTAGACGTCGGGACTTCGTCCGCGCGGAATTAAAAAATATAGCCTATATTACTCGTATCATGTAGCTTTCTAACGGTGAAAGAATTTTATAAACGGCACATAGTTTTTGAGTTATTTCAATACATACAATAATACAAATCTTTTCTATTATTAGATTACTATAAAAACAGTTAATTTCTACACGTATAGGGATGTTGAACTAAGAAAGAGTTACGAACTCTTTCTTTTTGATTATGTTTATTCACAATCCACTCATCTCTTATTTCCTTTCCTCTCATCAAAATTTCTTTCACCTTTAGAAAGCTAAATCCCCGAGTAACATAGGCTATATTATTTAATTCCATGCAGACGAAATCGCGCACAGCTAGTATGGTATATTAAGAGAAAAATATATATTATAATATTTAATCTATGTCCTTTGAGATACGAACTCTGTTAATGTTAATAATAAAGTTATTTCGTTTGTATTTGTATATTCCATTAGCAAAGTTTCAGTGGCTCCGTCTCTTTGCAGTACAATTGGCACACACGTGACCTTCTAACTTAATTAGTGCCACCTGGGCGATGTATCATGTAATAAAAACTTTACTATTTAGACCGGTTTTTTACTTTTAATTATAAGGGTTATCTTTTGGCCTAATGCTTAGTCGCCACTCAAATACTACGTTACGTAAGAGTCGCTTCAAATCGAAGTGGCGTCAAAATTAAACGAGTTCTCAATAAAAGGAGTTTAAGGCGTGGACTTAACGTGTAAGATGTTCTTAGATATTTGGTTAAAATTTGAACTTTCGGTTGTTTAAGTTTTAATATCAAATATCAGCGAGTTTCTTAACGTTGTGATCAGTTTTTGAAGTAAATGGAATAATTTTACCTGAGCTAAGAACGAATGGTTCGTGGTTGATTTCTGACATCATCATCACCAGCTCACTATACGTCCCGCTTAGGGTAGGCCCTAAGCGGGGTGATTAGGCCACAGTCAACCACGCTGGCCCAGTGCGGGTTAGTCGACTTCACACATATCTTTGAATTTCTTCGCCGATATGTGCAGGTCGCATCACGATGTTTTCCTTCATCGTAAGAGCGTCGGGTAAATATGTATATATGAAATTCGAAAAACACATTGGTACATGGCAGGATTCGAACTCGGGACCTGTAGATTACAAGTCAAGAGCCAAACCCTTGAGCCACCGACACTCTGACTATTGACTTCGCCCTTTAATAATAACGATAGAATATTATGTTATTTTTTTAACTAGTAAAGTATAAATAGTACTAGAAATGTTGGTTTTTAAATATAAAGTAATACATGGTGTCTAAACAAATGGCCGTAATCTGTAGAACAGGGCTTTCCGTTCCATTCGCCGCGTCCCCCGGGGCGCCTTCGCGAGCTGGGTAAAAATAAAGCAAGGATTGTAGGGTTGTGACAATAAAAATACGACATATTCACACAGTATTCTTTTACGCTATATAAATGAAACTTTGTACGGTGTTAGCTTTGCCAGAGCATATTTAATGAAGGTTTTTAGTATGTAATTATATATATTTCACTGTTTAAACTTGAGTGCGAGTCGGGCCACGATCGCGAGATAATACAAGTCCCACTCATCTCTAAAGAAGAGCCTACGACGGGCTCGAAACTAATCGGCACCGTTACCGGATCTTAATAACGTGAGTGTAGCCGTTTTTATTTACTAATAATAATATGAGGTCTAAGTTAATAAAATAGAATTTATTACAGTGTGTATAATCAAATTATACAATTTGATAATTTATACAGTTTATTAGTCCAATTCAAAGAGTCACTCTATTTCATTTCATTGTTATTCTGAGTAATTGCATTTGCTTAATCCATTTACATATTCTGTTCAAATATAGGACGAAATGTTACGTAATTTACATACGATGAAAGTGTCAATTGTTTCATTAATGCTTTTGTACTCAAGCGTATCTGGCACAGACATGTGTGTCGATTTTATTGTGTTTTCTGCTAGCGTGTATTATCTCTGTTTTATCAAAGAGGATGAGAGGGATGACAATATTATTTTAGAAAGTGCTACGATCGTCGAAACTCACAGTTAATTGGTGTGTGTTCTACCGGACGATGTTCTTAATCTTTGCAAAATTCCATCGATATCCGTTCCGCTACAACACTTCTGAATTAATAATCTATACTAATATTATAAAGAGAGAAACTTTGTATTTTTGTTTGTATTGAAATAACTCAAGAACTACTGGACCGATTTCAATTATTCTTTCACCATTAGAAAGCTACATTATCCCCGAGTAACATAGGGTATTTTATTTAATTCCATGCGGACGAAGTCGCGCACAACAGCTAGTATTAAATAAAATATTATGCGATGAAGTTGATATGATATAAAGTTTGATTTGGTTTCAGTCACAGTTTTTTGCCAAATACTATTTTTAAGGAGACAAAAGTTACTACACAAAGTTGTTAATATACGAGTAAATTCAATTAAACTGCTTCATTTAAATTTGTTATTTCGCTTTCAAGATAGTATAAAACAACTATTTGCGACAAGACTTAACAAGATGTTTGCATTGCATTCCAGAGGGAAACGATTTCTTGTGCGTCGCTTCATTACTTAATTTTATTTATTCTATTTTATTAATTAAACAACACTTTCAATACATTTCGAATGTTTGTAACTTGTAAGGCTCTTCGTACACAAGCTTTATCAAATTCTGCGACTTCACAATACATATGTCGGCGACACGAACCTCTATATGATTGTTTGCGTAAGTTATAGACTGTACAAAGTGCCTAAGAGCTATAATAAATTGATGACCCACGCTACACCGTGTTCCGTCCTGGCTCCATCCGGGCCCGCACCGTCATTGTATCGATACAAAATATATTTTGACAGAGCTCAGTTCGTCACCCGGCTCGAGCATGTTGGTAAATTTTGTATTGACACAAGAATGGCGTGGGCCTGGATGGCGCACGTCCCGGACGGGACATGGAGTATCGCGAGGCATACTTTATTAAGCATATGTTGCTATGCTAAGTTTTCGGACGCGATTAAACTGTACTTTTGTAAGAGTAACAATTTACAAAGCTCATAACGTGAACATTTCGTGTCCAGTCCGGTTGAAGTTAAGTGATGGTTCATTCCAGCGCTGGCGGGACGGCCGCTTCAAATAAACGACCTTTTGTAAGAGCTAGGGAATTACTGCACTAACTCCAACTTGATTTAGAAACCTTTAGAAATGTCTGTTGGTTATTTTAGTATTAATGTTTGCCAATAAGTCTTTTAAAGTTTGGTTTCGAATTGACTGCATATCTGGTGTAGGAAAATATGATACAGTCTAACTTGGACAAGCAAGAAACCTCTATAAGCGCCAGTCATTCTCTGGTCCCGACGAGCTACTTCCACATGCGAGAAACTCGGGTTAGAGAAACATCTGTAAGTGAGATAAATATTGCGGTCTCTTGGATTATCGCTTATCCAGGTTCGACTGTATATCTAAATTTCAATTGTCTTAACACCTATAAGAGTGCGGGTAACCTCTTGGGTAATTTAAGCGTGTTCATATTACCTAAGACGCTCTTAAATATTTAAACAATGATACCATATTCTGCAATATGAAGGATAGCAATTTTGTAGTACAATCAGTATGGTCATGGATATTTATTTATAGAGCCTCCTTTAACTTGGTCGTAAGATCGTATTTCCCTTCAAAAATCATAAAGAAAAAACAAACGCAATTAACTGAATTTCTCACTCGTGGAAAGAACCCTTGACAAAATTGTTGACGTTTAAGAATAATGGAAGACTTAAGGGTCCGTTATTTGTTAACTTAAGTGGACAAATATTTCGGTATTCTTTTTGGCGAAAGGAGGTGTACATAATTGTTATTTAACTTATTTTCTCATTTTAATTAAGCCACTTTATAAATAAACTAGCTGTTGTTAGTAACTTCATAAACGTGGAATTAATATAGCCTATGTTACTCGGGGATAATGTAGCTTTGTAACGTTAAAAGAATTTTTGAAATCGGCCCCGTAGTTCTTGAGTTATTTTAATAAATACAAAAAATACAAAGTTTCTCTATCTATACTAATATTATAAAGAAAGAAACTTTGTATTTTTAAATTTTTGTATTTTTGTTTGTATTGAAATAACTCAAGAGCTACTGGGCCAATTTACACGATTAGAAAGCTACATTATCCACGAGTACCATAGGCTATATTATTTAATTCCACGCGGACGAAGTCGCGCACAACAGCTAGTTTATAATGTTATAGTTAGATAAAGAGCGTCGGTGGCTCAGGGGTTTTGCTATTGACTTGTAAACTGCATGTCCCGAGTTAGAATCCCGCAATGTACCAATGTGTTTTTCGTTTTTCGTATGTATATATTTACCCGACTCTCTTACGGTATAGGAAAACATCGTGATGCAACCTGCACATATCAAAGAAGAAATTCAAACATATTTGTGAAGTCACGCAAAATACGCGCTAGTCGTGGAGTTGCGGAAAACGGAGCTCATCATAGGTCGAACTACATTGTAAAATGTAAACAGTTTTACAGTTTATGTAGAAAATAATACGCAATATTTATGTAAAACTATGTCATAAATATCTATAATTGCAACATAACTAAAGTAAAAAATATATGTTATATTGTAGAGTTATGTGGCCATTACACGTGCTCTCTGTACGCTATAATTATGAGAAATAGCGCGGAGATTGTGTAAGCTCGTACAGAGCTTTCATAATTCTAGAACACTCATATTATTATGTAATATGTTACTGAAAAATCGCAATATATTACTTAAAATTACTAAAAGATACCACAAATATTTTTGAAAGTTATAAGCGGGCTACAAACGTTCAGTTTTGTAACTGTACATTTTTAACTGTGCAAACTATTTAAAACTGACGCACACACGTCACTTTATACTGCAAAGTCGAACTGTACAGTTAAAAGTGAGTGTCTGTAGCCGGCTTTACCTATGCTACCATTAGTTACTTACACGCACTCAGAGTCTTTTAGCAGTCATTTAGGAACTGTATAGCGTAGATAAATCTCCTAAAATAAGACACTAAAAGGCTGTAGTAGTCATTGCACGAATCTGGGGGATTACTCAAAGTATATGCTCTACAAAGCGATTCGATAGCGAACATTAAAAATGTATGGAACTGGCAATGACGTTCGATATCTCACACGTGACAAGCACATACTTAATTATCGAATTTCATTGTCATTTTCATACATTTTTGTACTTGATACTTTGGGTAACCCCCCTGCTTTTATTTTAGCTTTATATAATATTAAATATTAGATTTTTAATTTAATTTGATTTATATAAAAAAAAACAATAAAAATGCGAAAAGTATTTATATTGCAGTCTTCTTAACGTTAGGCATTTCTTATCTACATTAGTGAGCCATGATTCCTCTCAGCGAGATGGAAAAAATTGAGCTACAATTTTTATAGTTCATTGAACATTAAATCCTATTATCGCACTTGAACTATGAAAAGTATATTAATAGTGATATTAATTCAAATGTAAATAACTCAATAACAATACAATATAATATTTCTACCGAAACTTAATCTATACTAATATTATAAAGAGAGAAACTTTGTATTTTTGATTTTTTGTATGTATTGAAATAACTCAAGAACTACTGGGCCGATTTCAAAAATTCTTTCACTCATAGAAAGCTACATTATTGCCGAGTGACATAGGTTATATTTTTTAATTCCACGCGGACGAAGTCGCGAGCAACAGCTAGTAAAATATACAATTAATTGAATGAAATTTATCAATTAAAAGTGAGGATTCCCTCATAAAAATAGGTACGATAATAGAAATTATAACAAGGAAAGAGAGAATATTTATGTTCCAATAATAAAATTGTTTGTGTATTTTTTAATAAACGCTCCATTGTGTAATATTTGCGTGACAAATTTTTACGTCAAAGCTAGCCGTTGTCGTGATAATTTGGTCAAGCTAGGGAGATTGTTGATTTTGTGATTTCTTAATACTACTTATACTTTCGAATAAATTCTTTGCATAATATTTTTTTTTTTATAAGAGAATGGGGCGAACGAGCGGCTGGATCACCGACCTGATCTTCGGTGCCCATGGACATTTGCAACATTCGAGGAACCGCAAATGCGTTGCCGGTCTTTAAGGAATAGATAGGCTCGCTAGGTTGATAATAATTATTTAGGTTTTTTTTTCGTAATTCGGGCGCTGGAAAACCGTCAAAAATAGATTATGTTTAGCACATTATTATGATAAACAACGTAGACAGTAATTGTCAGTTTTTTCGCTCGGATAGTGGAAATATATCAATACTAAGTTAGATATTAAGTATAAGATATGATATAATGAATATTAAGTAGCTAGTTTAATGACTTTCATTGTCTCTGACGTCTGGTCGGGTAATTAATTAAGACAGAGCTTAACTCACGTTTATTTCGGTATAGGTACCGACTACCTTCGGACTCGTCGGGGTTCTTTCATCAGGGTGAGTGGATTATCGGGCTACATTCGCGGTCGCGTCACGCCGGTCACTCAACTAGGGGTCTGAAACTAGTCGGTACCTACATAATGTCTCACGAAAGTTTTAATTAATTTATCTGTTTGGGTAGTCACTCATCTTTGCAAAAATGTCTGAACAGCAAGATAATGGAAAATAATACAATATTCAAGTTGGGGTTACCCAAAGTGTCTTTCGATTGGCGATATCGCTGATGGAAATACAAGAATGTATGAAACTGACCTTGACATTTGCTTGTCACGTGTGAGATATCGAACGTCAACGTCACATCCATACATTTTTATGTTCGATATCGAATCGCTTTGTAGCGCATGTTCTTTATGAACTTTGATTATTTTAATAATAAGAAATAATATAAAATATTTTAAAACAACATCTGTTACATTTACTTGAAGCCACAAAAACAGGAAGTAAGGAATGAAAATTATTTACAAATTTATATTAACATCGCACGTGTTTGTGCTCCAGAAACGTTACATTTTATTGTTCTCAACTTATTTTATTACTCGTGTTTCTTCGCTTCTGCAGATTTTTGACGTGACAACGTCTTATAAATTGGTTTGCCGGGTGACACTTCAAGAAACTAGTGGTAACAGTGGTTAACAGTGGTATAGCCCGCTTTAACATCTTCGCACGAATTGTCCGGCTCGCCCGGTGAAATACCACGACCACACAGAAAACGGGCGTCAAATGGAAGCAATTCCGTGTTTCGTCTGAGGAGTGTGGTGCCGGAGGACTAACTTTTAATCCGCTTTCCCTTCCTATCCTTTTCCTATAAGGAAATGATAGGAAGAGGAAGTGGATTTTCCGGTGGAGGGGACGCATAGGGAGAGGAATGATCCTCTTGCTGTGCGTCTCCTCCTCCGAAGAATAAGGGTAGGCAACGCATCTGCAAATTTAGATGTCTATGGGCAGCGGTCGCTTCGCTATTTCAGCGAATTAAAGTGGCCGCTTGCTCGTTTGCCACTTTTTAATATAAAAAAAAAACTGCGTTACGCTCCGCTCACGTTATGCGCTCACAATGAGAGCGAGTGAGAGGCATGGTTAGCCCGCCTAAGAATTCCATGAAAATCGTAATGAATTGTCCTTAGCACAAACGTAGCAATTTTATAAATTTCTTCTTTGGGGGAAAAAGTTAGGTTAAAATGCAAATCTAAAAATATTTTTGTATTTTAATAAAATAAAAAGCTTAAAAGTATGAAGCGTTTGAGTTATCCTTTTACAATATACATCGTCACTTGTGTCTTATATTGTTTAGCAAGTATTTTTTTATATTTACCCGACGCTCTTACGGTGAAGGAAAACATCGTGATGCAACCTGCACATATCTACGAAGAAATTCTAAGATATGTGAAAATACATGCTAGTCGTTAAGTTGCGGAAAATGGTGCCCATCATGGGTCGAACTACTACATCATGTATTTTTGTGAATGGAAAGCTCAGCTCAGCTCTTTGTTTAAAATCAAGATGGAGTATGGATGAGGAAATGTATCAAGGTTTCCTAATTGTCGTTAGAGTCCCTATCATCATCACTAGTTCACTATACATGCCAACCGAGGGGCGCGGAGTCTACCTTACGGGATGATTACCCCATAGTCAACCACACTGGCCCAGTACGGGTCGACTTCACACATATCTTTGAATTTCTTCGCCGATATGTGCAGGTTGCATCACGATGATTTCCTTCATCATAAAAGTCCGTTTACCTATTATATTTTATGCTGCATTGTATACAAAAAAGCTTTTAAAATAAATATTAAAATGAAGTTAAAAAAGATTTTAAATATTTCATCTTTTCAAAATTCATTAATTTCATCTTTTTGACAAGTCCGTCGCCGTTATCTGGAAAAGTTTTTGTTTGTGAAACCTTCTTAACGAGAATTCAAAAACTAATTATACTTAACTTGAAAAAAATAATTTGACCTGACTTTAAAAATAACTTTTTTAAAAGCAATATTATATTGGCTTATTCGATACGATTGACTTAAAAGAGATAAAAAGTTTGACAACATAAAATTAAACAAAAGAAATATCTAATAACTAATCAGCAATAAAACAAAATGATCGTTAACAAAAAACAAATGAAAAGCGACCAAAACCTAGTTTGTTTATCCATATTGCTTTAGCTATGAACTATGTCTGTAGATAAATGTATTTAGGCAAAGAGATATTATACATAGAGGGACCGCTCCATAGTAATGTGACGTTAAAATGCGTGCCGCGAAAGAAATTATTAAAAAAGAAAAATCTTGCCAGTATCATGAAAAAGATTGGGAAAATGTGTGTGTTTTTTTTTTAAATAAACAATTGAATATACTAAAACATTCCTTAAAATCTTAACTATCGTTTTTCATTATTTTTATTTTATTTAAAACTGTTTAAAACCAAACAATTTTTAACAAAGACTATTTTTGTTTTATGGTTGTTATAAAATTTTAATTAGCGTTTATAAAATGTCTCGATTAATTATAATATTAAACTTTAGTTTATACTATGAAATAAAATTTAAATTTGAGAAAAAAGGTTACGTTCGGTCGACTTTTTATGTCGGCAAATGTAATTTAGAGGTTAACACTAGGGGAAATCTCCCTACGTGTCTCCGGAGGTCAAAGAAAATGACTCACTTTTAGGCTTCGAGTGTTCCATCTACAGTATAATATATATTTGGTATAAGGTAATTATTCTTTAAATTAAACACATTTTATAGATAAACGCCGACTACGATTCCCTTATCTCGGTAAACTTCCATCACTGTTCTGTCCGTGAGCCATCGCTTATTCCTTTATTCTGATAAGAGTGATTTGTCTCCTTCTCGTGACTTGAGATCCTTCGACAACTGTGATGTTAGATAAAATAGTCGCTTACAAACTTCAGAGTATAAAAAGGATAAAGATAAAAAAAGCTTTATTTCCGATTACACATGACAAAATTTATATTAAAACTTAGAGGTTAATTACAATCGTATGATTAAGTACATAAAAGTCTAGTTAAGTGGAAAAATGACAAATGAAGTTACAATGTGTTAATTTCCTTAATCCTTATCCTTATCCTTACATAGTATAAAACAATAAGCCTTTTTATGTTAGTCCCTATACATGCTTGAATCTTTAAAACTACGCAACGGATTTTGATGTGTTAATTTACGACATCATATTAAAAACCTCTAAATTATCAGTGTAACTCTACTATATTGTGAATGTATTATACGTGAAAACCTTCCTTATGAATCACTCTATCTATTAAAATAAAACCGCAGCAAAATCCGTGGCGTAGTTTTAAAGATTCAAGCATATCTAGGGACAAACATAAAAAAGCGTTATTGTTTTATACTATGTAAGGATAAGGATTAAAATGTCCCAACAATATGTTAATAATTTTATACAAATGTAAATAATATTAAATAGGAATACAATTTAAATTAAGTTCCGCCTGTTTATTAAAATACGTTTATCGTATAATGAAACGTTTTCGATGTCGGTCACAGCATTGTTCAATACATCAGCGGCAGCCTTTTGCCTTGTGCGGCGAGCGTGAAGCCTAATTGATGTTTCGCCCCATTGCCTATGTAACGACCTTTCAAAAGGGAAATCAACTTGTGTGTAAAAATTAGGAACTGTTTTACATGTTATTGTTTTACGAATCAAAAGAATTCTTTGAAGAATAGAAACGAGAGAAAATATGATTGCTTTTTTACTTTCCAACATGAAATCTGGACACGCGAGAGTGAGTCCAAGGGAGCGCGATGTTACTCTAGCTTATAGAGGTTTCTCACTTAGCCAGGTTTGACTATATTATGCGCTTAAGGTGGGATTTAGAGTCACATAGAATTCGATGCTATAACTACCACATAAAGTGAAACACTATAAAGCAATTAAAAAAAAGTGTTATTAATTTTTGATTGCATAAACATTCTCTAAAGTCCCCAAAACAGCCTAAAAAGTCACCACAATCTGTGAAGTTTTTACCATATGTGTACCAAATTCACAAAAAGTAAAAGGAAAAATAAAAGCTTGTAGTCGATTTAACCGCATTCATCAAAGCAGCATAAAGCCGGCTGAAACGAAAACTCACAAGCCTCGGCAATACTTGCTCGCCCAAATTTCATAAACGACTTTTGTTTTTGACGGCGCCTGCGTTGCTTTTAGCTTTGTCAAAATTGATACGAAATGCTTTCAGAGCCGTTTTCCGACGCTAAGAGCATGTAAGCAAAGAAAATTACTAGTTAAGTACTCATTAAACGATACTAAAGTTACTTTAAGAGTCCCAGAGACCACCAGCAGCATAAAAGGGCTGCTGGGGTTCTGTGAAGAGCTGGGCTGGCTGCAGTGATCCAAGACCTGCCCTCACGAAAAATGCTGAAACATAGCCCTTACTACTACTACTTTAAGAGTCAATATATTTTTATTTTTCTATCCGGAGACTAGAAAATTAAATTCACAATACAAAATTTAATATGAAATTCAATATATTTGATACATTATTCAAGTGTTATTTCTCATAAGAAACGAAGCCGGTCGGCGAAAGCGATATTGTATTTGTGAATTGTTCAACAACGTTTACAAAGTTCAATGTACATTTCTAGTCAATATGAAGTTCATAAGAAATAATATTGTATAATATTCCGGTATTAGTTTTAGTTTGACGTAACTGTGCACAGTTAAACCTCTTATATAAAATCAAGCTGCCATTATCAGTTTTTTTATCCATACTTATACAATACTTTGTATTTTTGAACTATTTTATGTTTTTTTTTTATATTAAAAAGTGGCAAACGAGAAATCGGCCACTTTAATTCGCTGAAATAGCGAAGCGACCGCTGCCAATAGACATCTGCAATTGCAGATGCGTTGCCTACACTTAATCTACGTAGAAGGAGACGCACAGCAATAGGTTAATATCTCTTCCTATGCGTCCGCTCCCCCGGAAAACCCACTTCCTCTTCCCATCATTTCCTTATAGGAAAAGGATAGGAAGGGAAAGCGGATTAAAAATTAGTCTTCCGGCACCACACTCTTCAGACGAACTCTTCTGTATTCATGTTCTATCCGATCATAATGCTGTTGAAATGAAGAACTGTCACACCCAGAGTCTTTAATCATTACTTAAGTAACACATAGTTTTCCGGAGGCCTAATTTTAATCTACTTTCCCTTTCTATCCTTTTCTTATAAGGGAATGATGGGAGGGGGAAGTGGATTTGACGGGGAGGGAATGCATAGGAAGAGGAATTATTCTTTCGCTGTGCGTCTCCTCCTCCGTAGATTAATGGTAGGCAACGCATCTGTAATTGCAGATGTCGATGGGCAGCGGTCGCTTCGCTATTTCAGCGAATCAAGGTGGCCGCTTGCTCGTTAGCCACTTTTTAATATAAAAAAAAACTTGTAAATCTAAACGGCTCGCAAAGCGTCAGTTTTAAATTTTATACATTTTCATTTTATTTTATCAAGTTTTTTCTGTCCGAGAAAAGGAAAGTATTCCTAATATCTTTGCGAGGTTAAAAAAAGAAACGTATTTCGTTAAAAGCTTCCATGATGCTTACGTTTTTTTAATCCCTTCTTATTTTTATAATTTACGAAGATTTTTTTTTGCATCAGGATAAACTTTTATTTTTTTAGTATCAAAATGGATTACAATCATAATTACTTTTAAGTTTAAATTAACCTAATATTGTATTAATTTATTTTAACTTATAAACTAACTAGCTGTTGTTCGCGACTTCGTCCGCGTGGAATTTAAAAAATATAGCCTATGTTACTCGGGGATAATGTAGATTTTTAACGGTGAAAGAATTTTTGAAATCGGCTCAGTAGTTCTTGAGTTATTTCAATACATACAAAAATACAATGTTTCTCTCTTTATAATATTAGTATAATAATAATTATTTAAAATGTGTTATCATTACTTAATGAATATAAAATCATTTTCATATGTTTTTAAATAAAGGAACAAAAAACCTTTTATAAAGTTACAATATTTAATACATTTGAAATTTCACTTTGAATCATAAGAAAGTTTATTTGAAATAAGTTAAACACTAAATAGTATTTTCAAGTTAAGATATATTCTGTATTTCAAAGGGTAAAAAGTTTTCGTACCTTTTATTACATCATGGAAGGATGTGTCCTTTGAGGATTAACATTTCTTATACGTCCTGAGAACGTAGAATTACTGTAAATATATATTTAAAATACGTATAATAATAGTTTACCTTGATCGAAATTATCAAGTATGTAAAAAGGTTAAAAAGTTTTCGTCCCATGATGGGCTCCCTTTTTCTGCAAGTCCACGACTAGCGCGTATTTTGCGTGAATACACACGTCTTTGAATTTCTTCGCCGATATGTGCAGGTTGCATCACGAAGTTTTCCTTCACCTAAGAGCGTCGGGTAATACGTACGTAATATGAAAATCGAATAACACATTGGTATATAGCGGGACTCGAACTCGGGACCTGCAGTTTACAAGTCAAGAGCAAAACCCCTGAGCCACCAACGCTCTTATCAAGTATGTATTTTATATTTTACAATATTACAGTATTTATTACAATTAAAAGTTTTTTTTTAATATGAATAATACATTTGTAAACTGTATTGTCTATTCAAATAATAATATGAATAATTTAATTTCGACGTAAAGAATGAATAAATAGATTCTCATTATGAACATGGCTAAATTATATTTAATTTTTCAAACAATACGAACAGATTTTATTGAAATGGAATTTTCATTTCGTATGAATGTATGAAATATTCTGATGAAAATACATTTTATATTTACAAAAATTAATTCATATTTTAAACCGAATTAGATAGAAAATTGCGTTTATTTTTTTTTTCTAGTTTGCTATATGGTTCGTCGATGACAGTCTTAATTCATAAATTATTTTTAATCTATACTAATATTATAAAGAGAGAAACTTTGTATTTTTGTATTTTTGTTTGCATTGAAATAACTCAAAAACTATTTTGCCGATTTTAAAAATTCTTTCACCATTGGAAAGCTACATTATCCCTAATTAACATAGGCTATATTTTTCTATTCCACGCGGGCAAAGTCGCGCACAACAGCTAGTATTAAATAATGGTGCTGTTGCTAATAAGCAGTTTAAAAAAATACTCTCTATTATATTTAGGTACTTTTTTACTATTGACGTAACTGTAAAATACCACTACCATAACCTTAGACAAAGAAGAGATATATTAATAGTCTAAGATCATAACATACATTAAAATTGTTGACATATTTTTTAACAATGACAGGCATCTATTCATGGGCAGATGATAAAAACTCAAAAGTTATTAACTCGTGTTTTTATCCGAAACGGAACAACCACTTTTTACATTTTTATCGGATATTTATCTAAATCAATGGATATTTATGTTTTTGCGAATCTAATACATATTATTAAATACTTGCCTGAGGCATCTCAGTATATTCTAGAAGTATTTCCACAATGAAAAGAATAATCGTAGAGAACACTACTTCATCAATTAGCAATAGTAAATGTTTTTGTATGTCATTGGCCCGCAGGCTGACAAAAGTTCCAAAATAGTGATACATCAGCGCGAACAGCTTGTGTTGTTGACTGACAGAGACGAATGTTCAATTGGACCCGCACGGCCTCGCAGGAATTTTGTAATTTCACAAAAGAATCTATTTCTTTGTATTACGTAAATGTTTCTGTAACAAATGTTTTGAAAACAAAGAGTTAATTAAATATAATTTATCTCATACAAGGGTTATTATGACCGACGGGACATTGTGCATAATGAATGCTAATTTGTAGAATGGGTACGGTGTTGACATATGTATATTTTTTGGTCTTTAATGGTGATGAATATTAGTCGAAAATAAGATCTTTTATTTTTGGCTTACTAATGGATAATGCTAACATTCCTGCTTTTGTTTTTAATTTTCTTTTTATGGAAAATCCAGCGTCCTAAAAAAGATATAGTACTTAAACGGCCGATTGTTTAAACGCCAGACAAATTAAAGCGTTGTTTAAAATATAAGTGGTGTCAAAATTAAACGAGATCATCGGAGAATTTGGAGCTTAAACGTGGACTTAACATGTAAGACGCCCTTAAATATTTGAGGCATATCATTTTGACGAATATTTGGCGTTTGAAAAGTCGGCCGTAACACAAATAGCGGTATGTACGTGTTCGATTTTTGTTACTTTTTGATTACATACGGTTTACCTTTTGAAATACGACACATTTGAAAAGTCGTGTCGTACAAAGCGGACTCGGGAAGGCGGTCGGTAGAGCCAGGTGTGTTTTATGTTTTATTGTTAAAATTGTTTCAGATATACTCAAAGCCCGTATATTTACGAGGTTCACATAAATATTTCTATAAAAATTGCCTTCGCGGACACTGATATTTTTATTTTTAGTCGTAGTTTGTCAGTTTTTCAAAAAATAATTAGTTTGCTTTCTTTAGCGAAGGTTTTGAACCATTTTGTCAAATTATAATATCGTGTCTATTAAAAACAAATAAACATTCCATTATAACGACTATCAAAGATTACTAATTCACGTAAAATCCGTAAATAAAAGTTCTTTAACACTTGAAATTGTAGTAAATAGCAAGGAACATACATATAGTCAGATCTTAGGCTCTTCGTATACAAGGCCGACAAACCTGTGATCTTAGTCTCCTTACTTACCCAATTAAAGCTTACTACAAATGTTTGGCTACAAAAGTTTTAACTATACAGTTAAAACTGACGTACACACTACAATTTGAACTGCACAATTCTTAGTTTACACACATCAGTTTTAACTACGCAGTCAAACTCTAAAGTTAAAACTGGGCGTCTGTAGTCGGCTTTACGTGTCCTTGTGTATGTTGTGCCTTACTGGAAAAGATGCTTACATTTTTGGTTGCCGCGAGGGACGGAAAGTTAATGTTCGACGTCAGTTCTTTTGACTGCGGTACTGTGTTACAGTAAAAACTTCTTACTCTAAATAACATGTAAGTACTTCGGTTCATTTTAATATGCTTAATCTTAGAGACTTTTCGTCGAACTTCTCTGTCTATTAAAAGCTAGTAACTGAACATACGAATTGGCTCGCTTTATTTGTGTTAAACTTGATTAAATAGTTATTAGCGCGCTTTAGAAAAGCGACTATGGGTACGCAGCCATAGCGTTATATTAATTTTATAAAGTACTACGTAATATTCGCAACTTTATCAGCGCCGAAATTAAAAAATATAGCCTATGTTACTCGGGGATTATGTAGGTTTGACAGCGAAAGAATTTTTGAAATCGGCCCAGTAGTTGAGTTATTTCAATACATATAAATATATATATATTTTTTAAACTAACTAACTAGGATGACACGTTGACCTGAAGTGGGCCTTGGTCTCCGACAAGAAATCTCTCCATACTTGGCGATCCCGCGTCATCCTGACCCAATCGCGAACGAGGAGTTCCGTTAGGTTTTTCTCCACCTCATCAATCCAATTAACAATATTAGTATTAGACCTTTGATGGGCCCATTTTCCTTCACTCCACGACTAGCGCGTATTTTGCGTGACTTCACACATATCTTTGAATTTCTTCGCCGATGTGCAGGTTGCATCACGATGTTTTTCTTCACTGTAAGAGGGTTGGGTAAATATGTACATATCAAAACCGAAAAACACATTGGTACAATATTAATATAAATTATTTGTGTATCGTCTTCTAAGTGATTGTTAAAGTAATGGTTTGAACGTAGTGTATTAGCTACTATGTAAATGGGCAACGGAATCAAGTTTATTCACCCTTGAATCGAGGATTTGAGTACATTTCTGTGTTAATGTATTATTCAGACGCCTCTATTTCGAAATATTATTTACAAAACACTCAGTAAGAGATGATAAACATCGTCTTTGTAAATTTGGGTAAACGTGTCATAGATGTTATTAATAGCTAGTTAAGGGATATGTTGCAATGTTAAATTCAAAAGCTAAACAAAATAAAATGAAATGTTATAATGTAAGAAAAAACTTGCTTTTTATTATTTAACTTCTACTTCGAAGTTTAGCGGTTAACTTTAAACAAAGACCAAGTATAAATTAACAACATACAAATATTTGGTTAAAGCTATGTACATGCAGCTAAGTACACGCTTTCAGTACTTTAAGCTACTTGAAGCAAGCGCAACTTAAATTTTGTAGCACTTTGCTACTTTGACCTACGTCAGTGCACTTAATTGAAAGTTAAAGTACCAACTTATTTACAATACTCGGATGTTAAAGGAATAGAGAAAACCGTACTCTAGGAAGTAACTCAAGGAATTTTCGTCATGAAAAAACGTTATTTTTTTTTTTTTAAATTTTATGACGTATTTAAGTTAATATAGAAAATTAAAATAAATAATCTCAACTAGATGGTGCTATAATCTTTATTTTATTCATATATTCTTTCATATTTGAGCATTATTTTTTAACTAAATCGATAATCTTAAAATTGTACCCTTTTTCACTACACCGGTCAACCTCGCAAGACCGCACATGGTCTTTTGGCATTGCAGTTGGCATGATAACAATATAATTTCATCACGAAGATAAATAGGTGGTAAATTAAGAAAAAAACGTGTTAAAAAGCAACCGCCATATTACTGTGTAATCAAATAAGGTAAAACCGAGACCAGAATAAATAGGTAATACTGCTCAGTACGCCGGCGGCGTTAATGCGGTCGTTTCGTTAATAAAGGACAACGTATTTCACTCAAGGTTTAAATGTTTGTTCAAGGTAATTCAATTTCAACACACTAATTGTGAATCTGTATTGTGTTTTGATTCATCTATTATTCTTACTATTATTTTAATCAGTTTTTTAATGAGAGAAGGGTGCAAACGAGCAGCGGATCGTCCAAGTAAGTTAATCAGACGCCCATGGGCACCTGCAATGCCAGAGGAACCACAGATGTGACCGGCCTTTGAGAGAGTACGCCCTTTTCTTAATTCGTAACCGTTTGGAAATATCGCTGAGGATATAGTGTTCTACAACGCAGTCGTGCGAGGTAAATAATTGCGAGAAAACCGCACGTTCTTGATACTTGATTAGCACATATTTTGCAACAAACAAAAAAATCACGTAAATCGGATCAAAATTCACTGCGTAATTCTTGTACCTAAAAAAGCAGTTATCAAGAACCTCTTTCTGTTAGAAGTCGGTTAATTGTGCAATAAAAAATTGTGCAAGGTAAACCCAAAATAAACTTAAGTTTCTGACTGAAGCCCTTGACGGTAGTTTGTTAAATACATTCATATATAGAAAAAACGCTTTTTGTATCCGCTTATAACAAATAAGTCGACTTTGGGACAGAACTATATTTATTCGATCTTATATTATTCACGATTATATTGAGAAATTGAAAGAGGCTTATCCTTTTATTATTTACCTTTTTAGATCATATTTTTATCTACATATATTTTATATAACACAATTTACTTTTACAAAAAAAAATAGCCCAACACCAGCTGCGGAATCCGATGACTCGAGCAATCAGTGGTCAGGCTGCAGAGAAAGGAACCTCCGCACATTATTATGTTCCTTTTCAGTATTATTAAATAACTAATTTAAATGCCAAAAATGACATTATTATGAAAGTAAATGAGTATTTTTATTATTTTTTGCAAATTTTCCTTAGACTTCTCATTATTTTTCCCTTTTCTATTGTACCTGTAATTATCCTTGATTACGTGTCTTTGTAATTCATAAATTATTCAAAAATTATTCAAAAGTTAAAATCTTTTCATTTCGTAATATTATACTCGTAGTCAGTACAACCGGAAATAATCTTGATTTCATGTTCACGAAACAAATTTTCAGTTTGACTAAGCAATAAAGGGTTAATAAGATTTTCATTTTCGTTAGAATACTCTTTACAAGGACAAATCTAATTTAACATGAAGCAAACAGTGACTTCGCGACTTTACAATCTTCAATTAATCAGCAACGCCTCTGTAACTAAATCAGCTTAACACGACGGCTAATTACCTTAAATATATTTGAAACATTCTCTCATATAAAATATTAACATTCGGATACGTTTTACTTGTTTATTTAATTATTATCTGTTGCTAGCGACTTCGTTCACGCGGAATTAAAAAAATATAGCCTATGTTACTCGGGGATCATGTAGCTTTCTAACGGTGAAAGATCTTTTAAATCGGCCCAGTAGTTATTGAGTTATTTCAATACATACAAATATACAAATTTTACCTCTTTATAATATTTAATAAATTAAATTAATATTAGCTTTAGTTTGCGACTTAAATAGCGCACAATTAAAACAATAAAAATCTATGTTACCCAGTGATAATGTAGCTTTTTAATCTTGATTTTTGAGTCATTTCAATACATAAATACAAATCTCTCCTCTGTTTTAAAAAAAAGGTAAGGTTCGACCCATGATGGGCTTCATTTTCCGCAACTCCACGACTAGCGCGTATTTTGCGTGAATACGCATTTAATTCCTCTGTTTTAATATTAACATTAATACTTTGTATATAATATTGTGAGAAAGTTCTTTGAAAATATTTGGTTCAGATCGTTTTTTTAAGAAGGCTACAGTAACTTTTGCGAGGCGTATCGAAACGTTCTTTACTCGTGTGCGGCCGGCGTGAAGCTAAATGATGGCTCTTTTAAGCCCAAACGGAAAGCTCGTTCAAAATGAACGACCTTTGTTCGCTCTACAGGAACTTACTTTGTTATAAAAATCTTTGAAAAATAATTTCACTTTAAATCAGAACAGAGTGCTATTTATTGAATCAAAATAGAAATCATTTACAATAAATTAATGATAATAGGTTAAGTGATCACTACATGACTGAGTACAGCGGTTAAACTCTAATTATATAGATACTAGTTTATTTTTCCCGCGGCTTCTTTCGAATTTATTAAAATAAATCTTACGTCATCCATGTCTATTGTGGCTCCAAAGAGTGAAAATTGAATGACAATCACAATTAGTTTCGTTATTTCGGAGCCTATTTCTGCCTGTACCAGCAGAACAGATTTACCTATCGTTTAAAATTTTAAGTTTTGTCTCGCTTTTAGTAATGATTTATAAATTGAAATAAAATTATTTTATAACTAAGTTAAAAGTTACTTAAGATTTTTGAGGCGAATCGCCTTGCAGTTCCCTAAAATTAGGTACGGAAACAAAAATTAGGGTTTGTTGAATTATGAAGGATTTCAAAGCGAAAGTTGTTTTTGGCAACAATGAAGCGAAAGCTTTTAAAACTTTGTGGATCCGCTTGAGAAGTTGCCGCATAATTTGTGAGACTAGAATGAGGTGTTAATCATCTAAGACATTTTCGGGGTAACTTTAACAACCGCCAAGAATTAACTAAGCTTTGGAATGTGGACCTCCTAACCCAGCGATTAAGTATTTAGGTGTAAGTACTCTAGTTGGTTTCCGTGGTTGTTTAATAATTTAAACAATCCTCGGGTTGAGAAACCAATTTAAGTTCAATTCAGAGAATGGGTTTGTTTATTCAAGATAAGATCGAAAATTAATAAACCGCCAATGTACTAAAATCATGTATAACTTAACACCAAAATAGAATATTTTTGAATCTATTTTACAATGTTACTCATAAAGAAGCGTAACATCAGTAATTACCGTGAGTTACATGCCTCAAAACAGTTGTAAATAAACATATTGCTATCCTTGTGAATCACTCAGAAAAAAATAGAGAGAGCTATATGTTTTTAAATGTGTTTTGACAGTATAAACGCTTCGTCATATTCAGAATTAGGAACGGGCCACAGCGCCCGCGAAAACGATTCTACGAAAAGTGACAAGATTGGACTTCAAGACAAATATTCAGGGTGGCTAGCTATTAAAACACGCGTTTTTACTTTAAAGTTTTTTTTTTAATATTATAAAGTGGCAAATGAGCAAGCGGCCACCCGGATTCGCTTAAATAGCGAAGCGACCGCTGCTTTTCCTTATAAGAAAAGGATAGGAAGGGAAAGTGGACTAAAATTAGGCCTCTGGCACCACACTCATCGAACGAAACACGAAATTGCTTGCATTTGACGCCTGTCTTCTGTGTGGTCGTGGTATTTCACCGGGCGAGCCGGACAATTCGTGGGAAGATGTTAAAGCGGACTCTACAACTGTGCTAAGACACTAACTTTTACTGCTACTAAGTGAATAAAAGCTTTGTAAACAAATACACTGGTAAATTAGAATAAGTTTTCTGTAACTTCTGTTGTGTTCGAATAAAGTAAATAAAAAGGGAGATAGGAAACCGCTGCGACTGACACTATCCTTTTTATGTCAACTTGATAAATGAACGTCCAACAAGCTTGATATATTAATATAAACCGAAATTGAGCTCACAGTTGGACGTTCCTGTCCGCAATAAGGCTCAACACAAATAAAAATAAATTGACCGACTCTTACATTGGAATTTGTATAACTATATTACATTTGCTGGTGCTCGCTACTACATCCGCGGGGAATTAAAAAATAACCCCTATGTTACTCGGGGATAATGTGTACAAAATGATACGGCAGCACGGCAGCTTATATACTTTATTCGTTGGTGACTTAATACATTCTTAAAACTTACTTTATCTTAACTATATACATATTTATAATACAATTAACTTAAATAAATATATTTTTCCGCGCGCTTCTGTTTTTTTCACATATATTTTTTACTCATAAAAGGCAATGGTCTTATGGCCATTATGCCACCAAACAGTTGCGATATTGACTGAACATTATGTAACATTCTAACGGTGAAACAATTTTTGATTTTGAGCGATGGACGAACGAAACAAGAGTCATTTTCCAGCGATGGTATCAGCGTGGGCGTTAAAAAGCGCGAACGCCGACGTTAAAAAGCTTACGTGTGAACGTAGGCTTAATTATCAAATTCATAGAATATAATTTCTTTGCTTAACATATTTTCGATTGCTAAGATTTGTTTAATTTTATACTAAACTACAACAGTAAGTCGATTCTTTGTAAATCTAATTAAAATTGCCGAACAAAGTTCATAAACGTATTTTGGCAAAATAAATTATTTATGAAATTATAAACCACCAGATGGCGCGAACTTCGCGACGAAGTGCGTCGGTTCTATGAAAATGTTACGACCGATCAAGAATCTTGCCAGTTTGTAATCAGCCTAGGCAAATTGAGTATTCGGGAAATTACATATCGAAGTTGTTCATTTATAAAGTCACGTATTTTTACAGACTGTAAAGATCCGTGCAGACTTATCTATACTAATATTTTATAGAGGAAAGATTTGTATTTTTGTATGTGTTGAAGTAACTCAAAAACTACTGAGCCGATTTCAAAAATTATTTTATCGTTAGAAAGGTACACTATCCCCAAATAACATAGGCTATATTTAATTACGCGCAGACGAAGTTCCGAGCAACAGTTAGTTGTTATATAGTAAAATTAAAACGTGTTTCATTTGGACAAAGTTCAATTTAATTTTACTAAGATGAGTTTTTCACACAAATTCTATTTATAAAAATCATTTACTTATGTATAAACTTAAAACCCAGCTTGTTATTACATTTATAACATACCCGAGAGTAATAAAAGCCTTTATTTAGCAACAGATTCGCAGAAACCCTGCTATTTCACATAAAAATTATTTGATAAAGATGGAAATTTACACATGGTATGTTTTATTACAGAAATATTTCGTATGCGTACAATTTATAAAAAAAATATTATGACAAATCTCGTTGAACATCTGTCGTTGTTAATATTCGTCTATATCAGGGCTTCCCAAACTTATATGTAGTGTCGCCCCTTAGTACTTTGTCCTTTTTTACGACGCCCCTCAAACTGCTGGTATGTGGCACCTATTGCCACTTTAATAAACTTACTCAATGTTAATTAGTGGTTTAAGGCAATAAATATTTTTATTTTTTTTTATTTCATTTAAAACCTGCCCTTAAATAACTTTCCAATTTTAGTAGCAGTCTAAAAACTGGTTAGCAAAAAAATTACTATTGGGACATTTATATTTTTATTTATGTCACGGGCGTCGCGACTCTCAGCTTTGGAAGCCCTGGTTTTTAAGTAAAATTATGCACGATTTTATATCGTATGAGTGATTTTTTTCCAAGACAAGACAGTCGTGGAAACTAAAACACCTTACATTGTTACGAGTAACTTAATGCTGTTAAGGCCCTTCGTACACAAGTATTCAAAAGTCCATAGCCTTGGTAAGAATTCAATTACATTTTTTGTTTATGGCGTCCGATATTTTATTAATTTACTGTTGTTCGCGACTTCGTCAGCGTGAAATTAAAAAATATAGTCTATGTTACTCGGGGATAGTGTAGCTTTCTAATTGTGGAAGAATTTTTGAAATCAGCCCAGTAGTTCTTGATTTATTTCAATACAGACAAAAATAAAAAGTTTCTCTCTTTATATTATTAGTATAGAGGTATAGATATTGTGTAGTTATTATGTAACTTTAATAGGAAAACTATAATAAAAAATATTTTTTATTTTATTTATTATCAACAACAACAATGTTATAGAGTAGATTTCAAAATATTTTAGGAATTTTACAAAAAATAATATAAATCATAACTTATCAAGCGCATTGTGGCTAAAAGCCAAAATAATATTTATGAATATGTTAGCCATTCATTTTGGCTTAACATATTTTCTGTTATTTTTTATTTGTTGTGCTATAACCCGGTTACGACCCAAGTTTAATTTTATAGCCGAGGACTACTATAGCTTTCGTGGCCAATAAAAAAAGACAATATTAAAACTCTAATTAAAATATTTCTTGTTTTTATCAACGCCGTAGAAAAGGGGATGATCGATTTCAAGTAAAATACAAGTTTTGAAAAATATTACTTTAATTGCACAAGAGAGAGGTCGTCGTTCGTCGTCTGTCGTCGTTAGCGCTTCGCCGGATACTCTCCCACTCTCATTCCATCTCGCTCGCACACCGTCTCGCTCACACTTCCGTTTAATTCCATTCCATGCGTACAACTTACGTTCCATTCCCACATCTATTTGCAAGAAAAGTCTACAAACTTTAGACATATATTTATTACAATAATAATGTACTGCAATTTTGCTACAACTTTATTTACTTTTATCCTTTTTATTTCTTACCTTAAGTCACCTTAGACTTGAATTCTGGCGTTTAAATTAGCGACGTAGTTTCAATAGACGTGTATAAATTACCTCCTTTACTCAGGCACTGTGTTGAATTAATTTACTACACTAACAAATTAAAATTACTTATACATGGTTATCTATGTTAGCTGAGAAACCTTGCGCCCTCTATCCACGTTTACGTATAACCACAGAAAATATAATACTATACTAATTTAGCACAAAATAGTTTAAACTTAAGTAGTTAATACGGCTTTGGTTAGTTTTAATATTTTAAACTGTACAGTTCGACTGTGCCGTTCAAATTGACGTGAGTACGTCAGTGTTAATTGTACAGTCGAACTGTACAGTTACAACTGAATGTTTGTACCCGGCTTTAGACATAACAATATTAAGTTAAGAGTACTTATATCATGAGTACATTCGATAAATGTACTTCGATTTTATTAAAACTTTCGGGAGACATTATACTCTAATTAATTAACCAGAGCTTAACTCACGTTTATTTCGGTGTAGGTAAGCTGTGTTTAATTAATGTACTTCGATGTATTTTATTCACCTTCGAAAGTAGCTCGGTTTATAATAGGCTTGTCAAACTGTTTGGCCACGTATGGGTTTCTATTGCGCTCTCATTCTCTAGAATAATATAAGTTTGCGCAGATATTTTATCAGGGGAAACCAACGTTAATACACTTTCGTGTTCAAGATCTACTCCTTAAATATTTTCCATCGCAACGATCTATGTTCGTGAGTAATATTTTATCCTTTTCCTCTCAAAGGAAATCCAACTCAGTGCAATTTGTAAAGTAAAGTAATGTATAGAATTCAACTTGACACAAATCAGCTATCAGCGTTTCTATTCTACATTACACAGCTGCCCGACGGACGATCGGCAAAGATAAATTATGCTTATCGAAAGCATCGAGCCGTGGCGTCCTCTAGCTTCCAACTTACTTAATATCCCAGAGATAACTTGGCTAAGTTCCGATTTTTTATATTTAAAAAGCTTTTCAATGTTTTCCTAACTTTACTACTTAGTTGATTTAAGTTTAAATAGATGACATGGCTTGAATTTATTAAATTAAATAACTAGTGACCGTTTTCACCAACAATCCCTCAATTTTAGGTAACTCTTAACGAGTTTAAAATGTCACATAACACTACTTTCGTTTTCATCAACAGTTAAGTGTCACTTTAGACATCAAAACAGGTATGAGTTAGATAGGGAGACCCTTAAGCAAAAATACACCTATCTAAAACTACTTTAGGGGTTCGTGGGTGAGGACGGGCATGAGTCTAAGATGGAAAGTATACTGTTAATTTATTTAAAAACGAATTAGAGTGGGTTTAGATTGCTCAGACACTGGCACAAAAACATTTGAGTCGCTCCTACCATTCTTTTAACACGTTAACTGCGAAGCGGGTTCTAAAATTTTGCACCCTTCTCGATTACAGCGCGATTAAGAAAAGTGTAAAGTCAGGTCAGTTACAGAATCGATAAAGCCTCGTACGCACAAGTGGAAAAAATAGAAAAATCATTCCGGCAGCGAACGAGCTACAATACATTGGAAACTCCCATTTAAAGTGGCTAAAACTATAATAACTTTAATATTAATTTTCTTTCGAGTGATGCCAGAAGTGAACCGTAAGTCACGAATAAATATTCTTTATAGAATTGATTATTTATTCACATTTTGATTATTCAATTACAATTCTTGCGGAAATAATAACCGCATTAGCATACAGAACGAATACAAGAAAGATTTGGACAAATTCCAAATGATCTTCATTTGTTTGGGCTGGATGTGACAAGTACGTGACCTAGCCACTAAAGAATCTCGATTAAAAACTAAAGTTCATTGTCAGTTGAGGCTGAGAACGCTTTAATCTGATCTATAAGATTTGAGTCTAGGACCACACTTTTTGTCGTCTTGAATTGTAATAACAATTATTCATGACGTAAAGTCTTCGAATTAAATATAACGAAAAAAGTTCCATGTAAAGTTAAATATCAAAGTTAAAATTGAATTACCATTTAGAAGTTTCGGTAAAGAGCTTTTTCATAAATTAAACGCAGAGCATTTTCAGAATGACATTGATAAAAACAATCTAGAGATTTTGCAGTAGAACAATTTGCAAGCGAACTTTTGCGAACAAAGCTTTCATCGCAAGCATTTCTCGCAATATTGAATAGCTATTAAATCAAGTCGGACGGAAAATTTAATAAACGTACTTACGACTATTAAGATTATAATTGTTTTATTAATATAAATTCTTAATAGTGAACTATCTCCAAAACTTATTCGTGAATGTTTTTTCAACAGTTTTTTGTTTACGAAATATGTCTAATTTTTGTTTATTGTCGGAGGCTTAATTTTAGTCCACTTTCCCTCAATATCATTTTCCTATAAAGAAATGCTAGGGGAAGTAGATTTGGCGGGAGAAGGAACGCATAGGAAGAGAAATTATCCTCACACTGTGCCACTCCTCTGTAGGTTAAGGGTAGGCAACGCATGTGTGATTGCAGATGTCTATGGGCATCGGTCGCTTTACTATTTCGAATCCAGGTGGCCGCTCGTTTACCACTTTGTAATATAAAGTTTTCGAGTTGTAATAAACTGTTATATAATGCTTTATAACAAATAAAATAGCTATGCTAATATTATAAAGAGAGAAACTTTATATTTTGGTATGTATTGAAATAACTCAAGAACTACTGTGCCGATTTCGAAATTTCCTTCACGAGTAGAAAGCTACATTATCCCCAAGTAACATAGGCTATATTAATTAATTCCACGAGGACGAAGTCGCGAGCAACAGCTAGTAAATAGCTAGTAAAATTAAAATGAATACAAAATAAGAAAGCATTCGTGGAATAAGTTTCAATATAACTTTATTTGTATCGTAGCAAACAGAAGGATTTTGTTACTAGTATTTGTTTCAGTGAAAGAAAGGAAAGCGGATTTTATTACTGGAAGAAAATGGAAAAGTCGTGTGGATTTTGGAATACTACTGAAGCAATCTAACATTAAAATGTGAATAGAAATTTAATAAATATTTTAAAATACGTATATCCATTCAATAGGATAAAAATGAGCAAGCTGAAAAGCGCTGGGAAGGTTTAATCCGTTCTTGCATATGCTGAGCTGGGTGCTTTTGCCACACTTTACTATATGTATTTATGGTACTCATTTGTGATAATTTAGTTATTTATTAATCCTACAAAATCACGAGCTTATCCTACAATTATCGTATACAATAAAAATATAACAAAACATAAGCCTACATGATTTTATATTATGTTAATTTTACTATTAGTGTTAGTTATGGCGCGTTGGTGAATGTATGCATGTAATTTTTTTTAATAGAGGGAAAAATACCTTAAGGCACCATGAAACATGGGAGCTACACGTCCTGTGTGTCTCAGGCTCATTGGTGTTCACCTATCCTAACATGAGTCCCATACCGACTAAACAACCCACTCTATGGACTTTTTGTACCCACACGGTATTACCGTCAAGGATTACTTCGTGGGGGTGGTCTCGGCAATCTTGCTTTTCCTTCGTGCAATCTATGCTTTAGCTCCTTAAGTCCATATCACTGGCTGTATGTATTTTTCTTTCTTTCAAATATTTTCTTAACAATATTGTTTTAAGCTTCCATCGTTTTCATCCTCAATTATATTGAAGTAAATTCAGCAGATAATATCTCTAATATTTTTTTCCTCAACTTTTTAATTTCCTTATTAAAATGCGAAAGAAGCCACGTGATTTAATGAGAAAGTCGTAGAGTCTGTCTTGAATGTCTAACAGCGACTTGTGCAAGTTTAAAAGTGGTGCACATTGAAGATCCACTTTCATGTAACTTGTTACGTGCCACATTTATTATGAACGAACTTTTAACTGTTACACTGCTACTACTAGGTATATATTCTACGTTCTTTTTCTATAAAACACATATACATAAAAGCTGGTTTTGTAATCATATTAGCCTATCCCATCGACTAATTAACAAAGCAAAAGATAAGGTTGGATATTGATGAAGAGTTAGTCCATTTTTTATAAATAAAATTCTCTCCAAAAAAAGGCACGTGACATATATTTGACAGCCTATATGGGCAGGGGAACCGCACTGGGCCAGCGTGGTTGACTACGGCCTAGTCACCCCTTAGGGTAGGCTCCGAGCCCCTCGGTGGGGACGTTTAGTGAGCTGGTGATGATGATGTTGAAATTAGGTATTAAAAGCTTTTGCTGTAATATTGTAAAGATTTGCCTAATACATTAAAGAATAAGTAAGGCATTACAAACCTCGGTCGACATCTAGTGTGTATTTAGGCCCGGATTCCGATCACCCTATCAAAATATTATTCAACTAACGCACCTGTCAAATCTCAATGTCAAATCAGTTCCAGATTAATTGAAAACAAGTCTTCTATCAAATCAAATTATGTTATTACGAATTAAACTAAAATTGAGTTAATTGATATTTCAGAAGCTAAGCGTAAGGAGACTTTGCCGAAATTGGTGTCGATTACTATTCAGACGTTTTGCTAGAAATCATAAAATATGTTCACTCTTACAAGCCTAACGCCTTGTTCGCACCAGGATAGTATTTTAGTCGAGTAGCAAGTAGCATTTTTTTGAACAAAGGATTGACTACTGTTTGGACTCGTTTAAGCTTAAACCTACGCACTAGGATAGTAATTTAGTAACTAAACGTGTGCGACCAGGAACATTTTAGTAGAGTAGATTAGAAAATCCTTTGTTCGGATAAATGCTACTTGCTACTCGACTAAAATACTATCCTATAAGGCATAAGAGTGAGTTGCATGAACTAACTATAACCTACGCCTCGACGATTAAAGTTACGGTTACGCATATTTTCGTTGCATTATTTTGACAATGGTTAAAATAAAGTCATATTTAACACGAACCATAAACGCTCATTTTTGTGCGTTGAAGTGTTGAGAAAATGAATAAGAGAAAAGGGAAAAGATAAGAGGTCAGACCAATCATTATAGACTTAAGAGGCTCTTAACTTGAGATTCATTGAGTAACACATCGTAAGGTTTTTAGTATTGTCAGAGAATTCACAGCAGCAATAAAATATAAGCCCACATTCAGTAGTGAGATACCGAGCTTAGATATACTTAAGCCATACGAATGATGAAAGATTTGAAGGATATAAGAAAGGTAAAGCGATTTATTTTTACAAAGTTTGAGAAATAGTCAGCTTAGCGATGTCTTTTTAGGTTCTTGAAATTAATGTGTTTGATACTTTTCAACAATGTTGACTAACCTAGCCAGCCCTTAGGGAAGGCTTCGCGCTTCTCAGTGGGAACTTACAATGAGCTGGTGATGATGATGATGTACTTTTTAATATGTAATCCTTTATAGCTTGAATCACACTTGTTTACAATGGAAAGTTATAATGCGTTTCGAATAAGATGGCCTAGATCTGAAGCTCAGTTTAAAACACATATTTATAAAATACAGGGTATCTTTTGAGATGAATATGATTTAATAATATTACTTTTATTATGCTTTATTTTTTTAATTTGTGAGTGTCACAATGCGAGCGGTCCAGCATAACAATTGAAACCACAGTTAATACTATGCTAGTAGATTGAGATGTATTGTACATTTAGAAATAACTGTCCTATTAAGCTGGCTACAGATGCTTAGTTTAAATTGCACAGTTAAAACTGACGTGTGTAGGCGACACTGAGAACTGTACAGATAGACTGTGCAGTTAGCATTGTCGTGTGTACGTCAGTTTAACTGCACAGTTAAAATAAAGGAACTTCCTGTATGGCGTAAAATAGATAATGAGAGAGATCGTGTGTCGGTTTTACTCTATATTTCTATTGCTTTAAAAGTTGTATAAAAATCATATCGACATCACTGTCATTATCATTAAACATAACGGAGACAATGGTATGTTTTTTTCGTTTTCTCATCGTTACATTGTTCCCGCACAAAAGCAAGTATGATATTTATCACGTTTTCAAATAAAAATACTTTTTCCCACGTATTCTGTTACGGATTGTATGATAAAAGTGTTTTATTCATTTGTTTTACCTGAATACTCCACTATTGTTGGATTGTACTTGATTCATATGGAAAATTGTCAAAACAAAATTTTGATTGCGATATATTTTATTTATGAAATATATATTAATAAACATTGTATGATATATTTCGTGGTGAAATGTTTTATTCATTTTTAGTATGAATATTTCATAAAAATATAAACGTAATATTATCTCTTTTTATTACAATTATGTTATTGGAATAGGAGTATAAATGATGGCTAAAGCGTTATTTGAATTGACTGATAGTTTTGATCAAAACAGTTTTTACAGTGTAATTAACATTTGAAAGTTATTTTTATAAAAAAATAATATTAATAGATGTTTGTGAATTTACTAATATTTTTTTAAAACATTCCAAGTAAGCTTGAAAAAGCTTGTGTTAGGATATGGTCGACAATAGTCGAATGTCGGGATTCGAACCCACGACCGCGAGCTCTGCACTCCCTATCCCAAACCATTACGCTATTGGCGCTTAAGCGCTTAATTAATTAAATAAACGGTTTTTTACTGGCTAATGTTGTAGTTTTAATTTAAACGTAAGCTGTAATAAACTATTCAATAATGAAAATGTCTACAGAGTCTACACCGATTTAATAACGTAAGATCACGTGTGCTGGAATGATTAATAGCTTAAATTTGTGCCCACTGATACTGACACACATTCATCATTTGCTACGTGATAAACGTCACCCCGATGCCCCAAGTGACAAATGATTGCAAACAATCTTAATATCGCTGCGAACACAAAGGATTTAGAAGGTTGAAAGATTACTGTTCGACCACGATAACGTGGAATCTGCGTACTATGACGTCATAGCGGTAAAATTATTAATATAAGGAATAATCGCTGCGCCAGCGCGCGCCAGAAGCTTCTATAAAAATAACACTTAAGTCATCAAAATCGGTTCAACCTTACCTAGGATCCCATGGAATATATTACTGCATCCTGGAAAAACATTAAACTTTTGTAAGACGAACATAAGAGCGAAACACTCGTCGTACTTTTGAAGAGCAAAGTAAATACTGTATAAGATAAAGTGATATGTACCCTTGTCTAATTAATTATCAAGTTTGTGTAAACCTATTTGAACAAGTAGATTGATATTACCCTTCATATACTGAAGAACTCTATTCACTTGACATATTTTCTTTACATCTGTTCCGAGAAAATAAATCTTGTAAAATGTAAACGAGTTATTCTCAAACTTTTTCGTGTACAAAAATACACGGGTTAAGATAAACTTATGAACGATTAAGTTGCTTTCCAGTCATAAATCTGACCGTGTACCAGTGAGCTTATTTGGACCACTTTGGAAAGCACTGGTCTAAAGCAAACTGTGCTTTTGCATTATCATTTACTACTGTTGTCATAGTAACTGTAGTGTATTGGCTATGGTCTGGTTGTTTATGGGTGTCTCGAGCATCACGCCATGTTGACAGTCTTGACGATTGCCTCCTAAGTAACATTAATATTTTATAAGTCTTATTTTCTCTCAGTCGATATCTTTACACTTGGTCTTTTTGATATTAGCTACGATTTCTGTATAGTGGTTTGGACCACTTAAGGACCATTACATCGCATTGATTAACATCGGTTGAGTTCCCTTCACTTACGAGTAAGTCTTTGAGTAGATTATTTTGTGAAGGATTAGGTCATTTCAACTAATAGCTCGAACATCTTCCAATTCGGTTATATAGTAAGTAAAATATCTAACGAGAAAGCACTCGTGTATAATTATTATAAAAAAAATAAACATAACTGTCACCTGAAGATTACAATAAAGGAAGTCAAGTAAATCTGAAAAAAAGAGGACCAATCCTCAAACTTGGAGTTGTATACAAAATATCTACCGCCTCATTGTTATCTTTAGTAAAGTAAACAGCAATTTCAGTCTCCCGCGTAAAAAGTAAACGGGAAAATATGTAACATCTATTTGCGTAGCCGATAAGCAAGTTTTATAAGGGAGCGTAACATGAATTTCTATTAAAACTGGATCGTAAAACAAAACTCAAGTTTACAGTTTACCGTCGACTTCGAGTTTGCAAGGTGATAAAACAGGCGTGCAGTGCTACAATATTTCTTAAGGGGATCATTAATTTATTATACTTTTGTTTGAAGTATATTTTGTTGTGTGACTAAAATTAATAAAATATTACAAACAATGTTTCTATCTGAGAACAAAAGTTTGTGTGACTATATTTCGTAGTGTGAAGTTAAAACCTAGCGTCTGTAGCCGGCTCAACTAATAAATGTATTAAAGGTTAAGAATAATATAAATAAACATCTAATGTTTTTTTTATTTATTAAAACTAAAACTACAGACTCGCGGTCCGTACTCTTTTCTGCTCTGTTGTTATTGTTGTCTTATGTTTATTACAAATTTCTATAGCTATACTATACTAACATTTAATGTTAGTTAATTCTAACATAAGTCTAACAGTGGTAGAGCCTGCTTTAACATCTTCGCACGAATTGTCCGGCTCGCCCGGTGATATACCACGACCACACAGAAGACAGGCGTCAAATGGAAGCAATTCAGTGTTTCGTCGGACGAGTGTGGTGCCGGGGGCCTATTTTTAGTCCACTTTCCCTTCCTATCTTCTTTTTATAAGGAAATGATGGGAATGGGAAGTAGATTTGGCGGAGGAGGGGACGCATAGATCGAGGTATTGTCCTTTTTGTATGCGTCTTCTTCTCCGTATATTAAGGGTAGGCAACGCATCTGCAATTGCAAATGTAGTAAGGCAGCGGTCGCTTCGCTATTTCAGCGAATTTAGGTGGCCGCTTGCTCATTTGCCACTTTATAATATATAAAAAAACATATCTGAAGCAATGATTTCCTTCAAAAACATATTAATACTTTACTTTCAAAATAATATGAATACGGAATATACAGCAATAGTTGTAGAAACGGTTAAAGTTTTACCAACAACGTAATGAGCTTTTCTAAAAGCACTGTTATAACGTGCGCTCTTGCATAATAAGTTTTAAAAACTTCGACGCGACTGTGAAAGCTATTTGTGTATGCACATGTGCGGAAGTATGGAAAGGATCGATGACTGCACAAGTGCAACTGTACTAAGACCTTGGTAACCGCGACATGACAGCGCTAAAGTACAACACAACTTATATTTGTTTACACGGGTTTACTTTGAAATAGTTGTATTACTTATATTGCATTCTATTCGCCTTTATTGTTATATTTTTTATAATTTACACTCGAGAGCAATGAATCCGGGTCACTTAAAAACCTATAAATCTAGGAAATTAAGAACGCTATGATTATTTTATGACATAACATTAATTAAAAGAATTGACCTTATTTAATAAATACTGTAATTTAAGAAGTGTTTAATTGTCTACTAAACACAATTTACTTTATTTAGCTGGTATTCTTAGTTTCCGAGATTTATAGTTTTTTAAGTGACCCTTATTGACTGCTCTCGACTGTATTTCTTAAACAAGTCTATCATGACCAAATTATGTTATTGAAGAATGAAAATATCAAAGGATAATCAAGTTTAAGATAAAGGCTTTGTTAGAAATAAATTATAAACTAAACATCTTGTCTATTAATAGCATCTTTGATTTGTCTGTGCCCAGTGCCATTTTCTCTGATTTCTATAATGTGTCAAGACATATTTTACTACTCCGTATAAATCTATTTTTCTCCAATCCCACGGCTTCATTAGACCGCGTTCGAGATAAAAAAGAAGATTTTGTACCGCCGAAAGTCCGTTTTTATCGCGAATTTGGTGTAATGAAGTCGTAGGATAACGAATCGTCTACTTTTACACACTCAAACCCATAATAAGGTTTAGTCATTTATGAGATTTTTTTAATATTTCAAAGTAACAAAGGAGCAAGTGGCCACCTTGGTTCGCTGAAAAAACGAAGCGACCGCTGCCCATATACTTCTGCAATTGCAGACGAGGAGGAGGAGACGAGAGGTTTATATCTCTTCCTACTTGTGTTTCCCTCGACAATCCACTTCCCCTTCCCATCATTTCCTTATAAGAAAAGGATAGGATAAAAGTGAGGTGCGTGGAAAGTTGTTTTACTCATTGAACGTTAAACTTTATGCCTTCTGTAACGTATGTGTGAATTTTCTGCAAGCTCAATATGAGTAGAATGTGTCTATTCTCAGTTATTAAGTTAGACCGAGTTTGAGGCGAAGCTGAGAGTTCGTGTGCCAAATTGCGACAGCGTTTCACTCGCCACTTTAACTTTCAAACTTTTGTTGAATCTGTTTCGTGCATTGAAATGTCACAACTTGATTTTCCGTTTTTAACCAGACTGACGGCATGATTTTCAAACGCCATACAAATATTAAAGAGCATCTTACATGTCCACTCTTAAACTCTAAATACTACGGTGATCTCGTTTAATATTGACACCACTTTTACGCGACGCTTAAATTTGAGTGGGGTTGGAATAGTCGGCCAGGACTGAGGAGGGTAATATTTTTTAAAACTTCATCACCTTACAATATTTCGATATGATGTTTAGTATGTAAACATTGGGTCCTGTGTCTTATACGAATGAACCGTCTTTGAAAAATGGAGAGCCACTCGAATCATATATTTCCTGTTCGCGCCCGATATGCAGGCAACACTGCGGCGCCGCGGAGCCGAGTGCGGGATGGCAACACAGAACTTCACTTCCCTTCACGAGCGGCCGCGGATGCGTTCGCGCATAGAATTTATTAACTTTGTAATCTCCAATAAACTATTCAAACCAAATAACCGTGTTTGGCCTTTACATTTCCCTTGAATATCATAGAACTAAAGTCAGTCAAGTTTTTTTTAAATTAACAAATTTTGTTTAGTGCGTAAAAATTTTGATAATTGTAAATTATTCTAGCCTGTTTTATACCTTGACTGATATTGAAGTAATATTTATTACCTTTCTTTTGAAACTTAGTAAACATCCGTATCGTATATTTTATACAGTGTTAAATAAAGTTGAAAAGAGGCTTCTGTATTCTGCGTAACTCATATACCGTGTTATCAAGGGACTCGTTTAACGAGCAAACTGTATATTAAAATAAACTTCGAGTACTTTCGGCCGACTCATCCTCAAAGTCCCTTAATATAAGATTGAACATGAAACAAATTCAGATTAATTTTGAACATTGCCTTTCAACATCTATACTAATATTATAAAGAGAGAAACTTTGTAACTTTGTATTTTTTATAATATAAAGTGGCAAACGAGCAAGCGGCCACCTGGATTCGCTGAAATAGCGAAGCGACCGCTGCCCATTGACATCTGCTATTGCAGATG
The DNA here is from genome assembly GCA_013186455.1 of Papilio dardanus tibullus. NCBI lineage: Eukaryota > Metazoa > Arthropoda > Insecta > Lepidoptera > Papilionidae > Papilio > Papilio dardanus. The sequence goes on from QDHC01005221.1 coordinate 258,867, forward strand.
CGTTGCCTATTACAATTTTTACATTTTTGTATTTTTATATGTATTGAAATAACTCAAGAACTACTGAGCCGATTTCAATAATTCGTTCACCACTACAAAACTACAATATTCCCGAGTAACATAGTCTATATTATTTAATTCCATGCGGACAAAGGCGCGCACAACACCTTAAATGCAGTACTAACCCGTAAATCGGTTAAATAGAACCTACTTATTTAATACTAGCTGTTGTGCGCGACTTCGTCCGCGTGGAATTAAAAAATATATCCAAGGGGATAGCGTAGCTTTCTAATGAAGAAAGAATTTTTGAAATCGGCCCAGTAGTTTTGGAGTTATTTAAATATAAACAAAGTTTGTCTCTTTATAATAGTATAGATGAATATCTTTTAAAATCTCTCAACTATAATAAAAGACAATTTGTATTTTTCATTTTTAACGTTAATATTATAGTTTAATGAGTAATCAGAAATCAATCAGTTTAACGATTAATCTGGCAATTAATGCATTATAATAACTGAACAGATGCGTCCTCGTCCACGATATTAATCTGTTTTCAATACGTTACAGTCATTTAAATACCATCAATTTAACCAAAGTAACTGTTGGTACTGCTAAGTCATAGTACTAATTATTAATACATTAAAATATTATATTCCAAGTTCTGATAACGTAATTGTATTTAATACTCGTATACTGTCTTAATCTCTCCCTCTCTCCCTACCGCTAATCCCATCTGGTGGTGGTGGTGGTTTATATACTGTCTTAATTTTTTTATAAAAATTTGGAAAGCTTTAAAAAGGCCATACACTTTTTTTTTACAAGAGAAGAGGGGCAAACGAGCGGCTGGATCACCGAGGTGATCTTCGACGCCCATAGACATTTGCAACACTCGAGGAACCGCAAATGCGTGGCCTTTAAGGAATAGATAAGCTCGCTTCTTGAAGGACCCTTAGTAATAGCGGTTTGGAAATACCACCGAGGACAGACCATTCCATAACGCGGCTGTGCGGGGCAGAAAGTTCCGCGAAAACCGCACGGTTGTGGATTGCCAGCCATCCAGGTAGTGTTTGATAAATTTAGATTCGTAGAAGATTTTTATAACTTAAATTAACCAAGAACTAATATTTAGTTTTGTCTAAGGTTTGATGCTACGCCCTTTAATGTAGCATGTTATACGATGAGCATTTATGAAGTCGGTACGTTATGTTATGGGGAAAACAGCGAGCAACAAGCCCATGTGAATGCTACATTACAAGCTGTAACTTAGAGTAACAAGCATGATTATAATGCTACGCGTTATGTTACACCGTGTAACATCGGTCAACTCTACGGTATGTAAATGTCTGAAACGTAAAACTACAAAATCAACAGAATACGGTCTCTTTGAGCTCTATCGGTAAACATTCCGAGCTTTGACAGATCATATCTGATAGAAACTTGGAATCTAGAGCAACTTTTAATAAAACTTGTTTTCATTTTTGTTACATTTATATTTACTTTCGAATGTACAGGGAATATTATAAAATAAGTTATGTAACGGCTAGTTAGAATAATCCTATTTTTTTAGTTATAACACAAACTGGTGTCGAGTACGTACGTTTTGTTTGAACTTTAGTTTTGTGTTAATTTTAAGTCGTCAGCATTGTAATTTGAGCGCTAGAAGATCGTAACAACAGTAATTTTACAACGATTGTCTTAGCGAAGGCGTTAAAAAAGCGTACGTGTGAATGCAAATACTTTACAAGCTGCATATTTTGGGGTATAAATCCACGCATAGATAATCTCACTCAGTAGCGTATTTTTATATGTATATGTACTTACTCGAAGTGTTGTTTCTACCGTGGTAAGAAGTAATTTATTAAGGATGTTGTTTAATTTTGAGCGTGTCGTTTCGGTTTACAACGTCACGATCTGTGGCCCGCGGATGTAAAGCCTGTAACGAATATAATTAAGAATTTTTAGCGAAAATTTTGTTTTGTGACCTCGTAAATTTAAAGGGAATGACTTTTTTATTAATCTATGGTAGAGTTTTTTAAGTGATACTTTTGTTACTTCAAGTTTTTTTATGTATTAAGTTAATTTTAACAGAGAATACAGTTGTAAATATAGTTGGTAGGTAACACCGAGGGCAAGAGAATCGCGGCCGCACGCCGACCAGATCTTCCAGAGCGACAAGGTAAAGGGCCAGGAGTCGTCTAATTTTTACGCAGTCGTGAAAGCCGCGCTGTACCGGGGTCGGTGGAAACTATTCGTCCACTCCAGAACCAACCCTGATGCTGACGACGATCTTCAGGAATAACCGATATGAAGGACCGACCAGAGAGAGAGATAGTTGTAACTCTTCAATACTTAAGTCTCCTCATTATAGTAATTATAAGAAAGAGTCTAAAGAAAAAATAAATTATTTATAGATTCATCATCACCAGCTCACTATACGTCCCCACCAAAGGGGCGCGTAGCCTACCCTAAAGGGTGACTAGGCCATAGTCAACCACGCTGTCCCAATGCGGGTCGACTTCGCACATATCTTTGAATTTCTTCGTCCATATTTGCAGGTTGCATCACGATGTCTTCCTCCACCAAAGAGCGATGTGTAATTTATAGATTGTAGATGCGTAATTTATAAATTGAAGAATTATTTAACATTCGTTAATATTATATTTGAATGTAAAATATTCCACGTTATGTAAAATGTTATTCACTTCTGATAATCCATTGTTATATGAAAAAGTGCGGAGTAAGGGATTATAAAGGTCAATAGCTGGCAACAAGGACGGCGGAGCGTATAAATCTATAACCCACACGGAAAGGACACATCGGCTTCGGGTAGTTTGCAAAGTTACGAGTATTTGCTATATAAAATATTAATTAAATTCAGTACAAGTGGGAATTCTATCTAAATTTTGGTTCTAATTTCGTAAAAATTTAACTGGTTTCTATGAAAAAAAATGTTTAGTAAATTGTTTGCAAGTTAGAAATTAACAAAATCACCTACCTATGGTGCTTTTACCAAGCAAGGTTATTCATGAAGCAGTTCAAAACCATCACTGTTTTTACGCGAACGGGTCTTTTAGAATTCCGAAATTTTTAAAAGGTTAAAGGTTTCGACCCATGATGGGCTCCATTTTCCGCAAATCCACGACTAGCGCGTATTTTGCGTGAATACACATATCTTTGAATTTCTTCGTCTATATGTGCAGGTTGCATCACGATGATTTCCTTTATTTAAGAGCGTCGGTTAAATATGTACATAACAAAATCGAAAATCGAAAAACGCATTGGTCCATGGCGGGATTCGAAATCCTTTCCTTTGTTCTATTTATCGAAGTAATATTTGCTAAAATATTGTTTATTTACGTGATTGTACAGTGCGACTATAAATTAACAATTTCGTAACGACTGTGTTCAATGTTAGAGGGACTTTGGTTATCATTTTAATTTATTATTTATCTTAATAGGGGACTGTACCCTTTTCATTATCGCATGGTGCGAGTGACGCTTCGATAAAACGTGACGCATCGTTATGTTCCCAGTTTAGTGAATCGTAAATGATTACATTTTAATTAAATCACGATGGAAATAATTAATTAAAATCTAATGATTAAATTTAAACGAAACGATTAATGAATTTTACTATTTTAATTTTTAAAAATTAATAATATAATTTGTAATTAATCTGTAAATTTATTGCATTTTAATGACGCAATTACTGTTAGCATAAAGTCGTTACTAATTTCAGTCGACGCCCGGTCTCGGCCATCAGCACGGAAATTGCTTACATTTCGTTAAAGTATGAAATTGCTACCATACTAAGAAAAAGTAAAACATGCATTTAACTAATTAACATTTTCAATAATTTAGAGTTATTAATGGCAGTAGCAGCTGTTCCAATAGCTCAGATATAATCAAGTTTTCATAATGCCTCTGGTTGCGGTACTTGACCGAGACCTTTGCATCTTGGATTAGATTTTGTGTTTCTACAGGGGGTTGCCCAAAGTCCATTCACTACAAAACGATTCGATAGCGAACATCAAAAATGTATGGGACTGACAATAACGTTCGATATCACACGTAATAAGCATATGACTTATCGTGTGTCATTGTCAGTTTCTTCATTTTTGTCGATTCCATCAGCGATATCGCCAGCCGAAAGATACTTTGAATAACACTCTTACGAAAATTGTTCAAAAGTTTTATTGTGTAATGTTTTTAATTACTGTAATAAATTTTAAATAATAATACTACTTATTTTAAATTTAAATGAGGTGGAAAACTAAAGTTTTAAAGTGTGTTCGTGAAAGTTAAAGTATCATATGGGAATTCAAAAAGCCTCTAAAAGCATCGTACGGCTTTAGTGTCTAATGTGAGTGGCCGTTTCGCTAAAGTATTTTCGGCTCCGGTCTTATTTTATGTGTGAAAGGGCAGGGATCTATTTAATTTATTGTATAAGAAGGGTCTGATAAAGAAAAACGGACAGAACCGACTGTTTCACTTTTCCTTTAACTGTTTTAATAATAAAATAAAATAAATCAGTTTTTTTTTACTTTAGTATTTATAATGAATTATGATTTGATTATTCATATAATGTAGCAGAACTCAAATAAGACCACAAAAAATACTTTGATGTTTGCATTTTACGAGTAAAAAATATATTTTTTCTCAGATAAATTAATGATTAATATTTCTCTTGAAAGCGAACTACAATCCATCCATGTAATGAGTTATTGATAACAAGCTCGAATATTTATAAAATATTTTCTTTTGAGTAATTTCTCTGTACTGTGAAATTTTTTTAGTCATTTAATATTTTATATACTGTAAACGTACACGGCGTACGTTGACATACTGGGATAAAATGATTGCCGTCAGAAAGTAACCACTATTTAAAAATTCAATTTAACTAATGGTAAAAGTAATCCAATTATTAATAACAGACACTATTTAAATATGACATTTTAAAATAACATAACAATTGAATACATAGTATACAGTCAAACCTGCATAAGGGAGGGTCATTCTATGGTTCCGTCGAGCTTACTCATTATGCGAGTAACTCGGATTAGAGAGAAACCTCTACGCGGAAATATCGTGATCCCATGGACTATAGTACATGAAATGTGTGAACTTTATTTGTATAATAAGTAATTATTCATTAAAATACAAACAAAAATTATGATGTGATAAAACATTATTTTATTCCAAATATACACAACAGAGGTCCGTTATTTAAAATTCAATACAAAGTAATAAATAAGGGTAGAAATAGGGTGTCAACTGATGTATTATAAAAATATTGCTTGGACGAGGACTCATGAAACTGTACATTGTACAAAGGATGCAGTTGCGCGTAAAAAAATTATAACACAGTTAAGTGGGGTGTAAATTAATGTGTCAAGGCGGGGCTGGAAGATAAAAAAAAACTATTAAAAATATCTCTAACGTACTTTTAAGATCATACAAAAAGAGTGGTAAGAATTAGTTAGGTTAGGTTAGGTTAGATTTTTTTTTAATTCTAGAAGAGGGCAACGCTCGTTTACCCTCTTCCAAGGGAACACCGAGGAGGTTAACAACGCCCATGGACTTTCTCAACACCAGAGGAACAAACACGTTGCCGGCCAAAGAATTTTAAAAAGATTTTAAAATAAACAACTCCTATAGATAAAAAAAACTAACCAAATTCACTATATTTCTACGTAGCTCATGGGACATTAGATAGTTCTTTACCGTTGTGAGAGCTGCGTTAAGCTAAACGATGAGTCTTTCAAGTCCAACCGGAGTCCTACTTCACTAAAAACGACCTGTTAAATGTAGATAATCATTATCATTAAAGACAAAAGCACGTCGAGATATTATCCACCGAATCTTAGTTTCGTATAAGATAAAAGTATTTTAGATTAAACTAACCTAGTTTAATGATTGTTATTCAAATAGTAGGTAGTTATAGAAACTACGTTTTCCTATACGCACAGCAAGGGGATAATTCCTCTTCCTATACGTCCCCTTCCCTGCCGTATCCAATTCCCCTTCCCATCATTTCCTTATAGAAAATGATAGGGGGGAAAGTGGACTAAAATTAGTTCTCCGGCACCACACTCGTCAGACGAAACAGGGAATTGCTTCCATTTGACGCCTGTCTTCTGTGTGGTCGTGGTATTTCACACGGCGAGCTGGACAATTCGTGCGAAGATGTTGAAACGGGCTCTACCACTGTTGAATAATATGGTTTAACCACTGTTATGATTGTGCATTCCACGGTTATGAAGCATTCAGATAGTACATAAAATACAACTGTATATAACATTGTAAATGTAATTTCTACTTGGCAACGCTGAGTGGATAGTTTCCAAATTTATTGGACCACTTGATAATTTCGGACATAAACTTTACGACTTCAGTGCGGCGTTAATCACTTCTAGTATTATGGAATGAAATACCTTCAACAGTTCAACAATTATTATTAACAAGGTTTATTTCTATTCTATTATCTTTAGCAAGCTTTAGTTCAGCTTCATCTTCATCCTGCCCTTGGGATAAAGAAGCTTCATCACCATCGTTGCCTTGTTTGTTCATGGCCTTGTCGTCATGGAGGGTCGGCACAGTATGTCCAACTCCTTCATACTTCATTATCAGCCGTCCTATCTGATGTACCATGATGGGCTTCATTTTCCGCAACTCCACAACTAGCGCGTATTTTGCGTGACTTCACACATATCTTTGAATTTCTTTGCCGATATGTGCAGGTTGCATCACGATGTTTTCCTTCGCCGTAAGAAGGTCGAATCCTATTCACCCCATTCTTTAGCAAATCCTCTTTTACACAATCTACTCATACTTTCTTTGGCCTTCCTCTGTCCCTGAATCCATCCATATTCAATCTCATTGCCTTCTAGTTTATGTGCTCCTCCTCCTTCTACATGAATGATAATATAATATAATAATTAACAAACTTTAGTTATTAAAAAAATATTAGTATTACACGAATTTTCACAGTGGTAGAGCCCGCTTTAAGATCTTCGCACGAATTGTCCGGCTCGCCCGGTGTAATACCACGACCACACAGAAGACAGGCGTCAAATGGAAGCAATTCCGTGTTTCGTCTGAAGAGTGTGGTGCCGGAGGACTAATTTTTAATCCGCTTTCCCTTCCTATCCTTTTCCTACAAGGAAATGATGGGAAGAGGAAGTGGATTTTCCGGCGGAGGGGACGCATAGGGAGAGGAATTATCCTCTTGCTGTGCGTCTCCTCCTCCGAAGATTAAGGGTAGGCAACGCATCTGCAAATGTAGATGTCTATGGGCAGCGGTCGCTTCGCTATTACAGCGAATTAAGGTGGCCGCTTGCTCGTTTGCCACTTTTTAATATAAAAAAAAAAAAAAACGAATATTTGTTATCTCTCCAAAGATGATGTTTGGGTCGGGATAGCGCGGGATCGCGTAGTATGGAGAGATATCTTGTCGGAGGCCAAGGCCCACTTTCTAAGTGTTGTTAATATTTTTATATACTTACTAGCGGTCGCCAGCGACTTCGTCCGCTTGAAGTTTAGAAGTTGGAGACAAAGCTTTTCATCTTATTTTAACCTTTATAAAATAAGTTTGAAGTAGTAATAGAAACCCATGAACAAAATATCAAGTTTCTAAGACTCATACCTACACTGTGAAAAATTTTTTTAGATTCGAACTATGACCCCTCTTTTTTCCCCCAAGGTAAAAAAAAAATAAAATTCTTGAATGGCAAAGTTATTTATTAATGCCGAAGAGCTCTTATTCCAATTTTCACGCAATTCTAACATAGGAACAACTATTCGGACCCTTAGGGGTTGAATTTCGTAAAATCCTTTCTCAGAGCACTTTTGCGTCGTAACAGAAACGCCTATGCAAAATTTCAAATCTACGCTGTGAAAATATTTTTAGATTCCAACTATGACCCCTCTTTTTCTCCTCCCAAGGTAAAAAATTGTAAAATTCTTGAATGCCAAAATGATTTCTTCATGCTAAAGAGCTCTCATTCTAATTTTCATGCAATTCTGATTTAAGGTGTGAAAAATATCTCTAGATTTGAAATATGACCCCCCTTTTTTCCCCCCCAAAGAAGAAATTTATAAAATCCTTGAATGGCAAAGTTATTTATTCATGCTGAATAGCACTCATTCCAATTTTCATGCAATTCTGACAAAGGAATCACGTTGCTCCATACAAACTTTGGACCCCCGTTTCGGACCCTTAGGGGCTTAATTTTGGAAAATCTTTTCTCAGTGCAAAACTACGTAGTAACAAAAACTCCTACGAAAAATTTCAGGTCTCTAGGATTCGTACCTACGCTGCGAGATTTTTTTTAAAATTCGTACTTTGACCCCCCTTTTTTGCCCCCCAAAGTAAAAAATTGTAAAAATCTTGAATGAGAAACTTATTTGTTCATGCTAAAGAGCACTCATTCTAATTTTCATCCAATTCTAACAAAGGAATCATTTTTCTCCATACAAACTTTGGACACCCATTTCGGACCCTTAGGGGTCGAATTTCTCAAAATCCTTTCTTAGTGCTCATCTACGTAGTAACAGTAACCTCTGTACAAAATTTCAAGTCTCTAGACCTAGTAGTTTTGGCTGTGCGCTGATTTTAAGAAACCCCTTTACTCTTTTATATATATAGATTTTTCAATATGCTAAAATATTCTTGATTACACTCTGAGATGAAACTCAAATCGGTCACGATGAGGTTACGTGGCAGTATTAAAATTTTGAGAATAAACGAGTATTGGTGAAAATAGACATATTAAATCTATCTTTGGAATAAACTTGTAATAAATAGGAAATGTATATACGTACGTCTATAGGTTATATAAATGGACTGTCCATTAAACGAGGTTTCGCGAGAAAAATAATTTGTTTTTTTTCGCTGGATTTTATTCAGTGAGTAATATTCTTATTATATTTATTCTTTATGGCGCCTACCATAAGCATTTAATGTAACGTATGATTTATCCTCCTTTAGGCTCCATTAGACGGAGTTCGCGATAAGAACGGAGATATTGCTTCAGCGTAAGGTCGTTTTTTGCGTGAATTCGGTCTAATGAAGCGGTAGGGTTACAATAATATTCGATGTGTATTTTACAGTTGTCCAAAAATTGTTTCATGTGATCTTAGGTTTAGGTTATATTTTTTTAATTTGCGTAGTCAATTAAAAGATAAAGTATCCACTTCGGTTAACGAAATATTGGTCGATCACTTACTTAACTACCATTTTACATCAAGTAAGTAAGATACATTAATTCTTTACAAAGTTTCCTCTAAATTGTGCATACATCATTATTATATAGATAATGTTTATATTAAACTGTAAACGTAAAAACAAAATTTCAATATCAGTGAAATATTATCGCCAAATATCAAACTTCTAAATATATTTGCAAGAAATTTTGCCAAATGATTTATGCGCATATTAAAACTTTTCAATGTTTGGTTACGTTTATTTCGAAAACGATCGCTAATATGTGAATTAATGACTTTATGAATAATTTATTACGCCATATTTCATCAAACTTTATTTTTCTTTTCCTTTATTTATTATACGAATTTAAAAAAGCACAGATTCATTTATTAATAAGTAAAAGTTCTAGATAAATTGTCATGGTATAATTTTAAAACATTACAATTATGACAATTATGACAAGACAATAATTCGTAGTTTTATGATTATTCACTAACTTAACCTTTAAGTTACTTACTTAACTTATTTTGCTAAGAAATCTTCATCCCCGTATGGTAATATTGGATATTTTTTTTATAATTTCACCCATTGTATTGAAATTAATTGATACGAATTATTAATATTCAACTGCGTAATTATCAGTACTTTAATTGGGACATACTAGTTTTATTGTAAACTAGCTGCTGTTCGCGACTTCGTCCGCGCGGACGTAAAAAATATAGCCTAAGTTACTCCGAGATAACGTAGCTTTCTAATGGTGAAAGATTTTTTGAAATCGGCCACGTAGTGTTTAAGTTATTTCAATATATACAAAAATACAAAGATTCTTTCTTTATAATTTTAGTGTAGATTAACGGTAAATATGAATAATTTAAAACGCTACTGGTTATTTAATACGAAGCTTTTTGCATAACCAAAATATTTCTATAATAACCTTATGAAAAGGTTGATTCATTTTTCATGAATAAATTCTTCGAATTAGAAACGCTTTAAGCATCATTAGTAGGCATTTGCCTTTTAAAATGTCAGCTTGACGTTTATAAGATTCTGCGCAATTTCGCGTGATAAATGAGAGCTGTGTCATGCTATTAACTAGACTTTTGTATATTTTTAAATTAATGTTACAAATAAACTCAATCATAAAGCATTAACCCCGTGACAGGTATGACACTGTTTGAGTATAAACTTTGAAACCAAATCCAAGGACTAAGGCTTAGGGTTTTCATTCAAATTAAGCGTAGTGTAACTCGACCCTAAATATGTTATTAGTGATTTAATTGAAATAGTTTAAGTTCAATAAAATTTGTAGTATTTTATTGAAAAGTACTATTGTGCGCGACTTCGTCCGCGTGGAATTAAATAATATAGCCTATGTTACTCAGGTATAATGTAGCTCTCTAATAGTGAAAGAATTTTTGAAATCGGCCCAGTAGTTCTTGAGTTATTTCAATACAAACAAAAATACAAAGTTTCTCTTTTTATAATATTAGTATAGAAGTATAGACGACAGAATATCATATAATCATAATTAAATTAATTACTTTAGCTGATTGTAGCATGAAGGTATTGTAAAGAACAGCAATAATAATTAAACAGTCCTATTAATTGTTAACTCTATGAAAATCTTTTCTGTAATAATCTGTAATACTCATTTAATGAGTCCTAAGTATCCGATTGGCGTTGTTGTAAACATAATCATACGATTAGCATATTAAGCGAAAGTCGGAGAGGCAATCATTGGAACATTGCCAATTTAACTTCATTTGTATACGGATGAGATAATTTAATTTATCGTAATTACAGAGATTAAACAAATTAAAGATATAAATCTATACTAATATTATAAAGAGAGAAACTTTGTATTTTTTTTTTTTGTATTTTTGTATGAATTGAAATAACTGAAGAAGTACTGGGCCGATTTAAAAAAAATCGTTCACCATTAAAAAGCTACATTATCCCCGAGTAACATAGACTATATACGAGTAGTATTATATTTCATTCCACATGGACGAAGTCGCGAGCAACAGCTAGTTATCTTATATAGGTATAATGTATTTATTTTCATCGTAACTAAACTGATGTTCCTAATTCGAAGTATAAACAAGAACTAAATCTGTTCATAACTTTTCAATATACAGTCTAATCTCGATAAGCGAGAACTGAATTATTAAGAAACATCTATAAGCGAGAGTGACGGTATAGTCCAGAGGACGATTTCTATACGCGAGGCGAGAAATTTGGATTAAAGAGAAACCTCTATAAGTGAGATAAATATTGAGGTCCCTTGGACTCTCGCTTAAAAAAAAACAAATTAAATACACCCTAAAATAAGGAACTTTAAGTAGAGATTGGTTAGGGTAAAATACACTAATTCCAAATCACCAATCCTAGGTACTTTAATTTTACTAACGCTCCTGATATATTTTTCGGGCGTCTTTAAAATGTAATATGAATAAATAACATTGTAAAAACTAAAATGTTTAGTTATGTGTTAGCGTAGTTTATAATATTACAATGCAAATGTAGTCTACTGTTAAGTTACTTACAAGTTACTAACAACGTTTAAAAGTTTCTCCAGCTGTAAATCTTCAACTGTAAATTTGTTTTAGAATTTACACAAATTATTCATAGAGAAAGATTTCTTATCTTTACTAATATTATAAAGACGAAAACTTTGTATTTTTGTATTTATTGAAATAACTCAAGAACTACTGGGTCGATTTCAAAAAATCTTTCACCGTTAGAAAGCTACATTATCCTCGAGTAATATATGCTATATTTTTTTGTTCTACGCGAACGAAGTTGTCAACAACAGCTAGTATAAAATTATTTCACTTCTGTTTAAAACAAGAAGATTACAAATGAACATCTCTATACTAATATAATAAAGGGTAAACATACACTTCGTCGACCAACCCGCACTTGGCCAGCGTGGTTGACTATGGCTCAGTCAGTAGTCACCTCTTAGGATAGGATCCGAGCCCCTCGGTGGGGACGTTCAGTGAGCTAGTGATGATGTCGATGATGATACACTTCGACTTAACTCAGGATGTAATCACAACAACTGTTATTTTTAATAAAAATGTTTTACTTTATTGAACTTAAACTACTCGTACTTAAGAAAATTGAAAAAAAAAACTTGCGTTTTTTTGTTCGTGTTAACTGTAATTAAATAGACGAATATATTCAGCTTTATTTTCTATTCCCGACAACGATTTGAATTTTATTTCTATCTCAGTTGTTATAATTAATATTCTGACAAGCATTCGCATTTTTTACGTTGTGAGGAATTTAAATAAAGAAACACCATACGAAAATACTCCTAAAGTTACAACGAATGAATTTAAAAAAAACTTTGCTTAAAATTAAAAGGTTAACCTTATAAGCTAAATGTACTAGTAACATAAATTTCTGACGGTTATAAATTAAATCTAAATATTATCTAATAATTATAAAAAAAAGTTTGTTTAATAATAAAAAGTTTAAAATTAGACATTATCCGATGTCACATAGTGATTACTTAGCATCACTTGTTATTCAACGTGCACTTGCTCTGAGTTGGAACCTTGCATGCGAGCTTTCATTAAAGCTAATTAACAGTATTGAATACTTTTTTATTTATTTTCATTCACATATAAACTCATATGTATGTAGAAAAGGGGATGATCAATTTTAAGAAAATTACAGGTTTTGAAAATAATCACTTTAATAACGCACAAGAGAGATCGTCGTTCGTCGTCAGTCGTCGTTCGCGCTTCGCCGGATACTCCCCCACTCTCATTCCATTTCGCTCGCACACCGTCTCGCTCACACTTCAGTTTAACTCCATTTCATGCATACTACTTACTTTCCATTCCCACGTGTATTTTATTTTTTAAGCTTAATAATATAAATGCAAGAGTTACGATGGAAGTTGGTTTGGTCACGATAAAATTTTGCTTTAAAACATACCGGAAGAACACACAGGCTACTTATTAAGTATTTTTACTCCGCACGGATGGAGACGCGGGTAACATCTAGTATAAAAACATTAGGTAATTTTTTTAAACAGGATAATAAAATTGCTAGCATTTTTTTTTTACTTTTTCTACTGTTTTTAATTTAATTTTACACGTGCAAAGGGGTCAGGAAAATTTGAAACCCTTTGATGTTTCTTTGTTTAAGTTCCAGTTTCAACCTTTATCATGACGAGTTTTGATAAAGTTATGACAGTCGCTAAAGTTTGAAGAAAGAACATTACAAACTCCCGAGTATCGTATAAAAGAGATACAGTTTATGTGTTGCGAAACGAGATCTGAATATTTAACAGTCTTGTTGGATTATGTTCTTGATGCATCTACATGGTTTTTTTTATATTATAAAGTGGCAAAGGAGCAAGCGGTCGCTGTAATTCGTTGAAATAGCGAAGCCAAGCCCATAGACATCTGCAATTGTAGACGCGTTGCCTACCCTTAATCTAGGGAGGAGGAGACTTACAGCAAGAGATAATTCCTCTGCCTATACGTCGCCTCCACCATCAAATCCACTTCCCCTTCCCATCATTTCTTTATAAGAAAATGGTAGGAAAGGAAAGTGGACTGAAATTAGGCCTCAGGCACCACACTTTTCAGACAAAACACGGAATTGCTTCCATTTGACGCCTGTCTTCTGTATGGTCGTGGTACTTCACCGGACGAGCAGGACAATTCCTGCGAAGATGTTAAAGCCGGCTCTACCATTGTTAAATGGTACATGTGTTTTATATAATTTAGAAGCATCCTTTATTTAAAGTTCCATTTATTGTAATGCAAGAAGAAAGCTGTTCGCTTATTAATATGGGTATATTATCCATCGATCAGAACAATGAAATGCTAAGAGGAACGTCACGGATGTCTAGTTAATAAAAAAACAGAAGATGAATAGGAAGAAACCAGGCTCCGGGTAGAAGCCTGTGATGTCAATACTCACAAGCGTGCAGTGTCAAACTAATGGCTTATTTTGAAGAAAATAGTGGCATTACCGATACCTCACTCATGACGTACCATTGTCATGACACGAAATAGGTCCCTAACACAAGACACATTTGACAACTAAAAGCTTGACAGTTTTGTAAAAATGTTTGTCCCCTTCTATCCCGTTACATTCTTCCTTTTAAAAGATATAACAAAATAATGTCCACTTAAGTTAACAGATAATAGACCATTAAGACTTCCATTATCTTAAATGGTTACAATTTAGATCTCTGTAATGAGGGTACTCTGCAGAATAAAGGAGCAACTCAGTTGAATGTAGCTCTAACTGATGATAACTTTCAACCAACTTTATCTCATACATTTTTAGAGTATCTTTTTAAGGCATTAGTTATTTCATAAAAGATACTTATCAGTAATTTTTATGTAATATGTAAGACTAAAGGAGACCCAAGCCTATATTAAAATGAAAAAAAACATTATAGCATAACCTAAAAAGATTCGAAAACTCATAAAGTGTTTATTTACTTTAATATAAAAAAGCCCGACCTATGTTTGCAAACATATATTTATGTACAACAGTTAATATACAGGGTGTCCCGTAAGTCGACGCCAAAACTGAAACAGGTAATAGAGGAAGTCCTAAGATACACTAGAAAAATATAAAAAAAAATCTATGTCTAATAGTTTATGAACTATAGCATGTTCTAAATTTTCGAAAAAAAAGTACACCCTGTGTTGGTTTTTAGCCTGCAGTAGCTATAACTCTTTACTTTTTAAAATTTTTATTTTTCTTGTCTAATCTTAAATAGTGTTTGTATAACCTATTGTTTAAAATTATAAGCTAACTGCTACAGATTAGAAGATAATGCCACTTTTATCCGAACTATAACGGAACGATTAAATATTCGCCCAACTTTAAATGACTGTCCTGAAAAAAAAATGTACCAACGCTAGTATGGCACGTCGCGCGAAAAGTTGGCGCATTTAATAAGGATTCTAAAATGGTAAAGCACTTGCTACATTATTTCTTACATAACAGGGAAAAAAATATTTTTCGTCAAAAATCGCAATTTTTAAAAAATCTTTTTATCTACTAAAAGTGATTTTGGAGTAACGAATTGTATTGTATTGCCACTTCTAGTTTAAATGGGAGGAAGAGGCATTCCATGAAGTTCGAGCGAGACAGATATTGACTCTTTCGAGTGTTTTTTTTTTCTTGCTATAAAATTACTAGGATTAAGGTTTTTTCTTTCTCTGGAGCCATTGTTTTGGTCGAACGATGTCTTTCACGTCGGTCTGTTCGTGGCCGTCATCCATATCGGCAGATCTTACACTGCTGATTTACTCAGCTGCTTTATTGTGTGTTCAAAGTGAACTTTGTAACTTTGTATCGTTACAACGATATGCGAACCGGTAATTTTTGAGAAGATGTTAGTTGTATTGGAGCTAAAGGAAAGCGAACATGCATTTTTATCATTTTTAGCATCCCAATTATAATTGTTTAAAAGATATGGAAAATTTATCGCAAAAAAAAAAAACTCTCGAAAACGTAAGTATCTATCTCCCTCGCTCATGATGGAATGCCTCTTCCTTCCATTTAAACTAGAAGTGGCATTTAATGACATTCGTTACACTAAAATCACTTTTAATAGATAAAAAGATTTTTTAAAAATTGCGATTTTTGAAGAAAAATATTTTTTTCCCTGTTATGTTAGAAATAATGTAGCAAGTGCTTTACCATTTTAGAATCCTTATTAAATGCGCCAACTTTTCGCGCGACGTGCCATACTAGCGTTAGTACATTTTTTTTTCAGGACAGTCATTTAAAGTTGGGCGAATATTTAATCGTTCCGTTATAGTTCGGATAAGAGTGGCATTATCTTCTAATCTGTAGCAGTTAGCTTATAATTTTAAACAATAGGTTATACAAACACTATTTAAGATTAGACAAGAAAAATAAAAATTTTAAAAAGTAAAGAGTTATAGCTACTGCAGGCTAAAAACCAACACAGGGTGTACTTTTTTTCGAAAATTTAGAACATGCTATAGTTCATAAACTATTAGACATAGATTTTTTTTTATATTTTTCTGGTGTCTGTTAGGACTTCCTCTATCACCTGTTTCAGTTTTGGCGTCGACTTACGGGACACCCTGTATGATCATCATCATCACCAGCTCACTATACGTCCCAACCGAGGGGCCCGGACCCTAAGGGGTGACTAGGCCATAGTCAACCACGCTGGCCCAGTGCGGGTCAACTTCACACATATCTTTGAATTTCTTGCACATATGCAGGTTGCATAACGATGTTTTTTCCTTCACCGTAAGAGCGTCGGGTAAATATGTACATATGAAATTCGAAAATGGAAAAACACATTGGTACATGGCGGTATTCGAATTCGGGATCTGCAGATTACAAGTCAAGAGCTAAAGCCCTGAGCCACCGACTCTTTACACAAAGGGTTTCAACAGTTTGTACAAAGGGACATTACATTTCATCCTAAATCAGCTGTGTTGAGTTATTTAAAAAAAAACCTTTCTACTTCTGTTACTAAACATTATTTCAGTAGGTTTTGCGAGGTTCGGGCGTGGGAATGTCCATTTCATTTACGAAAATTACCAAATCGGTAATGACCCTTTTCAAAACAACTGGCAAAACATTTAGTCTGAAATTTAGAAGTATTAATAATTAATTGTTTTCGAACTTAGTTCACAATAATATTCTTAATTATAATTTATTTAAATACTGTTTTAATTTATACTAATACTAGCGACCCGCCCCGGCTTCGCACGGGTTCAATTATTGTTAGTATGGCTGTTATATACAATGTTCACAGTTTTTCTGTAGTGTATTTAGTATCAGTTTTGCACCCGTGCGAAGTCGGGGCGGGTCGCTAGTTGCGACTATAATTTGAGATTTAAACTATTCTATCTTTCAAGTTAGATCAAACTGCATATGGTGTGCGAATTTTATTGTAATCGGTTAAGTGGTTTAGGAGTCCATCGAGGACAAACATTGTGACACGAGATTTATATATATTAAGATTATAAAGGAAAGGTTTGTATTTTTGTATTTATTGAAATAACTCTAAAACTACTGAGCCGATTTCAAAAATTCTATCACCGTTAGAAAGCTACATTATCTTCGAGTAACATTGGTTTCATTTTTTATTTTTTGACGAAGTCCTGCGTAACAGCTAGTAATAACTAAAATCTACTGAAAGCTTTTAGAATAGACATTTAAACCTGTCTGACACATAATTAGTTTTTATAATAATGTTACTTTTATTGTTACAATTTTCTTAACTTAGATAATCTTTGTTATTTTTTATAAGAATAATCTACTAACTTGTTATCTCAAAATAGACTTGAGACTTTCCATTTTTAGCTTATCGAAAACTTATCCGCGTAATCCATCTTATAACGTTCCAGTCCTTGGGGTATATTATGGCTGAACCATCACTACACCAAGTATAAATCGGATATTTAGATTATTACTATAAGACACCCAGAGACAACACAGACCACAGCCAATACATCACACATCTTATTAAAATATTAAAACAATAATATAAGATGGGATAAAAATAAGATAGATATTGTGTTTTTCTAAAGTATTCTAAGTTTAGCAGTGGTAGAGCCCTCTTTAACATCTTCGCACGAATTAGCCGGCTCGCCCGGTGTAGTACCACGACCACACAGAAGACAGGCGTCAAATGGTAGCAATTCCATGTTTCGTCTGAGAAGTGTGGTGCTGGAGTCTTAGTTTTAGTCCACTATTCCTTCTTATCCTTTTCTTATAAGAAAATTATGGGACGAGGAAGTGGATTTTGCGGGGGAGGGGACACATAGGAAAACGAATTATCCTCTTGCTGTACGTCTACTCCTCCGTAGATTAAGGGTAGGCAACGCATCTGCAATTACAGATGTCTATGAGCAGCGGTTGCGTCGCTATTTCAGCTTGCTCGTTTGCCACTCTATGATATAAAAAAGGATATTTAATCAAGTAAAGTGACCGAAGCCACGTCACTATTTGTTTGATTTAATTTCCATTCACCCTTCCATTCATAGGACATCAAGGAACGCGGGTTTACCCTTTCATTGTGGACCGCTCGCGACCTTCGTTATTTGTATGTATATCGTCTTTCATTATTCGGACAGATGGGATCCGAATAAATTGCCAGTCCGCATTTTATTTAACTGTAGACAGAATAGGCATATAATAAGTATATATTCAGGCGATACAGAGAATTAATAAACGATAGTTGTAAGATAGTTGCACATATTTTCAGAGTGCAATAATATCCTTGTAGACCTATACTATAATTTAACCATATGAAATACGCCTGTCAGTTGTCTTTATTTCTCGTTTGTCTAATAATAAAACTATCCAATATATTAAGTTTCAAGCAAATGTAATTAATTAATTTGCATATGTATTTACTTTCATATAACCGAGTACAGTTACCAAGAACCCATTCAATTCGGGTATTGAAAATAATTTATCAAACTTATCTACTTCATTAATCAAACCGACATGGGACAGACAGTAGGATTGGGTTTTCCGTGTATTTTATACACCGATATGTATCTTGATTTGTACCGAAGTTGTTTTACACGGCTCGTTACGTGTTCGTATATTCCCTGAAGAGCGACGATTTTGTGCAATACGGTGTCGTAAATGAAAATTCAGGTTCGCCTATTTCGTTGGAATTTATACGAAAAAATACCAGCAGTCTAACTTACCTTGTGTAAATGTACATAATCCAGGGGAAACCCAAAGTAAAAAGCGATTCTATAGGGAACATAAAAATGTATTGAACTGATAATGAATTTCATTCTCACACGGGACAAGTGCATTACTTATCGAATGTCATTGTCAGTTTTGTCCGAGGACATTTTGTCGATTCGATCAGCGATATCCCCAATGGATAGATACTTTGGGTAGCTCCTCAAAGACCGTATAGAAAATCTATACCAAAATGTACACTTAAGTTCTTTCTTAGCAACTGACTAAAGACTGCGTGTATCAGTTATTTGTTAATACCAAATTAAGTTCTTAGTTTCAATAAAACATGCGATTGGTACTTAATAAAATCGAACATACGACCTAAGGTAGGCTTATTAATACGCGTGGCACGAGCAGGCTGTCACGAAGGCTTTATTCAAGTGATGTTTACGAACTAAACAACATAATCTATTTGATGTTAAATATTTATATTTTAAGCCATAGTATACCTAACTTGATAAGCAATATTATTAAAATCTCCATGGAGATTAAGCCACCGTTTCGTGGAAAACAAATTTCTCGACAGGTCCCCTCGAGGTCAAACAAATTAATAAGTGCTTTTTAATAAATGAAAAAATATATATCTAAAAATGATAAATGTTTACGAATAAAAATTAATTTGTATTAATGTTTTGGATGTAAAATCTAATAACCTAAAAATCTAAAAACCTTTTAAATAATACGGTAAAATAATTAAGATGAATCATTAGCAAATAGATTACTTTTTTAAAACCATTTGTAAAAATGTATGATTATCTCTGTTTTTAACTCAAAGAATAAAAGGGACGAGATTATGTTATTTTACTTGTTTTTGGGCAGTGGAGACCCACACAAATAAAAAATTATCATCTGTAGAAACAAGGCAATAAGTGGATAAAATATCTGCTTTTAAACCACACTAGAGTAAATATAATGTGGTTTAAGATTTTTATTTCTCCAGATAATAAGATTCCAACATGCGCGTATTGTATTAACAATTGCAATTGTAAGAAATGTGTGAAAAGTTCCCAATATTTGGCATCTTACCAAATATGAATCCACATTGAATACTACATGCACGATTATTATAAGTTGGCTCGAACACTAAGTAGGCAAGTTGACTTGCGATCTTGAAAGAAATGGTTACGAAATGTGGCTTTTGTTAAACGATCCTAAGCCCGCTTGGCGCATCGCCATCAAACAAGGTGAACGTGCCAGCTTTTCAAAACTAACATTAGATGTCATTACAGTCGTTAGATTTGAAAAGATTTTTTTATAACTTCATCCTTAGCTCACTATACGTTCTCGTCGGAGTCTCGGAGCCTTTCCCATTCCAGGCTTCATTAGGCCTTATTCAATCGCATTGACTCAGGGTGGGGTTTTAATAACGGTGCACCAAAAAATTATGTAACAAACAGGATTAGTTTGTATCTTAATTTTTTGGTGCACCGTTTTAATTTTAAATGAAGTTAGAACGTAGCTACTTTTAAACCAAGAAGCTACGTTTTAACTTAAATATTTTAAAGTTCTTCATTTTTCAAATATTTGGTGCCTGAACGGTTTCATCCATTTCTACATGATTTAAATGTGCAATGACGTAATGATTATAATGATGAGGATGTAGAAGAAATGAACGCAATACATTACTGGATTTGTAGTGAGTAAATAACATCTATTTCAAACACCGCAACCAACGAATTGTTAGCACTCGATAGTGTTGTATGTGCAAACATAGAAATCAAACTAAAGTCTTCAAACGAAAATCGAGACTTGTGGGGCTTACCAATTCGTACTAAGAGATCAAAAAGTGAAACGATTTCTATGCTATATTTATTTTTTAAGATATAACTAATATCATACATATAATGCAAACAAACAAACAAAAATTTTCTCTTCTAATAACATAAAAGTAGAATATAATAGAGCTTAATTTTCGAAGGAAAATTACAAAAGAAACAAAAAGAAAATTATAAACATACTTAACAGAATTAGTAGAACTAATAAAACGTTTTGTAAAGCTAGAGGCTGTACTATTTTAACACAGTACTTAGTTAGTGTGAAAAGTAGTGTAACGTTCCAGTCTTAGGGGCATTTTATGTCTCAACCATCACAACACCACGTATATAATCGTACCCAACACGCGCACCGCATCCTGCCGGGCATGACTGACATGACTGTCAACATGGCGTGATGCTCGAGACACCCAGAGACAACTACACCATAGCCAATACACTACAGGTAGATAAATTGTTAACAAATAATTGTTGATTTTCTAAATTAAATATTACACTACATTAACTTTTCAAGACTGTCTCTTAGATATTGCGGTCTATTTCAATTTTCTTATTTAAATTTACTTAACAATCTCGTGAATTATTATATAACATTCTTTGAGAGAGCACTTTATTTCAGGCAGCATTTGCAATGCTCTCGAAAAGCAAAACGATTTCTTGTATTTCTCTTCGTTCGTTTCGCTTCATTTATCACTTGCGATATTCTACAGTAAAATAATGTTAACATTATTGAGTACAAAACTGGTGATCGGTTACTGGTCGAAAAACCATAATTGCCAATCCAAGATTTTTACAGTTAATGTAGCTTTGTCCTTTTCTTTTTCACATTATCTTTAACTTTGTCAAATTTCAAATTCATACCTTCGTGTAGTTGCCTTAAAAATGGATAATTTATCTTCTATTTTGTACACTTCAAGACGTCCTACTCCAAACATTTTTTGTTTCTTTTTTGTGTCTGAGTGGCCACTGTTTGTTCCACCTCGTCACTTGTCGTTTGTGTCACCTCGTTTAAGAGTAACTGTGGTTTCCCTTCAAAACGTATAAATCTTTCGCCTTTTACTCCAAACAATTTTTTTTGTGCCTGAGTCGCCACTGTTTGCCGTGAGGAGGCATTTACAGCTACACCGGGCTTGAGGTGGCAGGGCGCTGATGGCGCTTAACCTAAAACTCGTTTAAGAGTAACTGGGCTCGAGGGCTCCCTCGGGAACCTCGGCTCGGGCCGTAACTTCGATATTATTACCGGATTGGAAGGCCGCTGAGCTCTTAGGTCGCTTCGGTGGACGCTCCATGGAGTGACTAGGCTCAAGGGCCCCCGATACGGGGCCTCGGTTTGGGCTGACACTCAATACCCATTTAACATTCCGATTCAAGGGTGTCCGAGAGAGCCGAATTACTCCAAATAGTGCTGAATAAAGCCAGTGTATTGGCTATGGTCTGGTTGTCTCTGGGTGTCTCAACCATAACTACACTACGTATATAATCGTACCCAACACTCGCACCGCCTCCTGCCGGGCACGATGTCTGTCGCGACTAACATGGCGTAATGTTCGAGACACCCAGACACAACCAGAATAGACCAGCCTATACACTACATCTAGAAAATTTACAATTTTTATTAATAAATTTTATTGGGATCAGTAGATTAATATTATTTATTTATAATTCGTTACATCCCTTGAATCAATATTACGTAACATTACATTCCGCTGATATTGCATTTAATATCAATTTGATATAATTGATGCGAAGTTAAACCGCTTTAAACCATATTAATTATAACACGTATTACAATTGATATAAACTAAATTACTATGTTATATCATAAACCAATATTCCATATATTAATTCATATCTAAAGTTTAATATTATAATGTGGAATTTAGGTATCTACATATTTAGTCAGCAAACCAATTAAATCGCTGTTTTCAATTGAGACTAGAAAGTTAAAATGTTAAAAAAATTGAATAGATATTTATAACCATAAAAAGTAACACAACACAAATCAATATTTAAAATACAGCGGCAATAGCGTTAATTATAATAAATTATTGTTTTATCCTTGTTCTAAATAACAACGAGATCAAATTTTCAAAGTAGCGTGCTAAATACATTACGTCTTTGATAATTTTAATCGAGCAAATTCTTTGAAATTTTTGATGAACGATATTAAGATCGTTAGCAATCATTTGTCATTTCACGCTTCCGCTTGGCGTTTATCACTTTGTTATGATAAATGAAGGCAGTGTCGTAATGTGGCCTTAAAATTGTTTCATCACAAATATATTGATACTTATATACAATCAATTCAACAAACAATAAAATAAAACTCACTAACTATACATATGGCGTGACATGTGCATACTATAGCTATTGCTCTTTATTTTATAGAGAGTGAAAGCAAAGTCAATAGTATGTTATGTAATCAGGAGATTCGATAGTTGGAAATTCACCCTTAAGAAAAAAACTAGAGGGTCTATCACGAATGTTTGTGTAGCAGTTGAAATTTGTTGAAGTATTTTTCACTGTACAAATCTAAGAAAAATGTTGTCGATAACGTAACGAAAACGGTGTAACAAATATCCGTGATAAGACCTCACAGATCTAAAGATGTATCGAATAGTTTTCACTAAGAGATAAAAAACGTTAACTTACGATTCCAGCCGTAGAACTAATCCAAACCCAAAGAAGCCAGTTAAGCTGAAGATTTCTCAAATGTTAGAAAAATAAATCTCTTAACCTTTTTAAATCCTTTCGAATCTCGCCTCATTCGTTTAGATTTGGTAGGAATAATGACGATGTTGCAGCATGCCAAAATGTGGCCACATTTATTACTGCAGTAAAAATATAATGGCCTTAATAACTTTAATTAATATCAAAAAAGACACATAGGTCACAGCGGGTGACTTAAATCATATCATTTTTAAATAAAACACAGGCTAAGTTTATAATGAAATAATGTCAATTTTAAGAACGAAATTATTGAAAAAAGTACAAAGATATAAAATACTAGCTGTTGTGCGCGACTTCGTCCGCGTAGAATTAAATAATATAGCCTATGTTACTCGGGGATAGAGTAGCTTTCTAAAGGTGAATGATTGTTTGAAATCGGCCCAATAGTTCTTGAGTTATTTCAATACATACAACAATTAAAAAAAAACAATGTTTCTCTATTTATACAATAATATTAGTATAGACAAAGAGATTATGTAATTTCATAGCTTAAAAATTTAAACCAAAATCTGTTATTGCCTTTTTTAACATGTTAACTGTTACAAATTTTACAAAGTTAAAGTATTTCGTTTATAAAAGTGGATTAAATTCAGAGACTCAAACGGAACGTATTTTTACTGGACGTGTTTTATAAAATTGGTGAGAAAATTTTCAAGTAATGTTATTTCCGCAAAGCG
Organism: Papilio dardanus tibullus; assembly: GCA_013186455.1. NCBI lineage: Eukaryota > Metazoa > Arthropoda > Insecta > Lepidoptera > Papilionidae > Papilio > Papilio dardanus. The sequence goes on from QDHC01005221.1 coordinate 282,992, forward strand.
TTGGAAGTGCTTTGTGTCACAACATAAAAATGTTTCAACGAAAATGTTATTTGCGGTGGACTCCTGAGATCTTGTGCAGTTGCTGTACGAATGACATATATTAAATTAAACTGGGTTTTTGCTAAGAGTTACTTACTGGCTGTCACCCACGACTACATTTGCTTGGAATAAAAATGCTGAGTAGCTTGCTTATTCGATAGTACAAACCTAAAGGCTGTAATCTATTTTTATGTCCAATGCATTTATCAATAAAATATAATTATTTAAACACTAGCCGTTGTGCGCGACTTCGTCCGCGTGGAATTAAAAAATATAGGCTATGTTAGTCGGGGATGATGTAAGTTTCTAATGGTGAAAGATTTTTTGAAATCGGTCCAGTAGTTCTTGAGTTATTTCAATACAAACAAAAATACAAAAATACAACGTTTCTCATTTTATAAAATTAGTATAGATATAGATTAAAAACCTTGCCTATTTAAAATCTTTGTTAGTAAAACTGCTACAGTATGTAGAATTTATTAAATAAAAAAGTTGAAAATATATTTATTTTGTAAAACACGTAAGTAGACAAATGCTACGAAATACGCGGCTGCAAATTAGTTAAGTAAATAGAATAACAGAAATTGCTATACAACAGCTTTTTAAAGTCAAATTATAGCACGTTGCTATAACCAGTTTATTCGTTTAAATAATATGTAGAACGGTTTGATATTGCGTCATTTTGTAGCGAGCTGTGTCTCATATGCACTCTGCGGCGCTCCAGGTAATTGATTGGTGGTTAGGTAATAAGTTTTGAACGCTTTGTAGCACGTTTTTTTTATGAAAACCGGTTAACAAGCAAAATGAAAATATTTTCTGATAGATCGTCTATTATAGGAAAATGTTATTGGAGATTTTGCTCACAGGTAGTCGATGTACAGGTGAAGCAAAATAATAAACCTAGTTTGGATTGTAAATACTTCTTTTCCGAATCTATTGTATAATATGTATATAGGCTTTTAATATGTATTTTTTATATTATAAAATGGAAAACAAGCAAGCGGCCACCTGGATTCGCTGAAATAGCGAAGCGACCGCTGGCCATAGACGTCTGCAATTTCAAATGTGTTGCTTACTCTTAATTTACAGGGGAGGAAACGCACAGTAAGAGGATAATTCCTCTTTCTATACATCCACTCTCCTGCCATATCCACTTCCCCTTCCCATCATTTCCTTATAATTAAAGGATAGGACGGAAATGTGTACTAAAATTAGGCCTCCGGCACCACACTCATCAGACGTGGCATTACACTGGGCGAGCCGGCCAATTCGTGCGAAGATGTTAAAGCGGGCTCTACCACTGTTAAAATATCCCTTCCATTGTGATTTCTCGTAGCCCAGTCGACTAAATCGACTATGACATGAGAAGGTGTCATTCGATTACAATTATTTCAGAGGAGTCATTCAATCATAGTCAGGCTTATTGATTCATAAAGAATAAGTTTACGATGGCTTATCTAAATGGTATTAGTCTCCAAAGATTATGTCATGTCATGGATACTTCGTAGGACAGACTCATGTGCCTATTCTTTTGGCTTTTAGTATGATGTGATGAGAAGTAATTATTTGCTGTTGTATAACCATTTACAGAATCTAATCTCTTTCGCCGTTACGTTTCTCAATTTATGTTATTTATTCAGCCAGAAGCCCATTTTATGACGCACGAAATGTGCTGTTAGAGATTATTTATGGACGTAGATTACAAATTATACATCACGAATGTTGCAAATTATCATACTCCTGAAACCATAAAAAATATTTCGGAAGATTTTCTTAAGTCAATATCTAAGTATTGATAAATCGTCGATATTTTTTTGTGAATTTAATTGATTTCTAATTTCATCGAGCTTGCAATTTAAATACAAACGCTGTAGCAAAAATTGCCGAAGTATTATATCAAAAACATCCGTCAATATTATTCAAAATCGTAAATAATACAGAAAGTCGATAATGTTTACGGTCTTTTTCCATTTACGAATCTTTTCACGTATATTGAATACCGTAAGTATGAATGGGAATGAAATATGTCAAGTAGGTCGGGGACTTGACACTTCGATATGATTGAAACGATAAAAGCATGTGATTACTTTTATTATACCTAAAGATATTGTCTGAAAGGAGTTTAGTGCGGGTATCCGATACTATATTTACGTAATATCATGTACTCTCTGTCGACCATAACTTTATTTAGCGTTTTTTAAATAGACCTTCGACACTAAATTAGCATATTTGAGTTGCTTTTTGCACGACAAACTCTTTTTTTAAATAATCTTTAACAATTTAATTTTCAAAACTATCAAGCATTTCATTCGTTAATTAAGTTTGTCCAGCATTTAACAATCAAATATAGAACAAATAAGTTATTGAAACGGTTTGTCGCTGTCGATTACTACGAATCTATATGCAGAGAAAAACGATTACCACAAAGTTACAGACATATTCCGAAAGTAGTCTTATTATTGAACTAGGCAGAAATCCTACAGTCTTTAAGCCACTAACTACACAGTTAAAACAGTACAGTTAAAAAGCCGAATTTCCGTAGCCGCCTTAAGATAGATAGCTTTTGTCGCTTTTCATATGTCCGTAACGGAAAGTATTAGAATAATATTCAAGGGTTAAGTTATATTAGTAAGGGTAGGCAACGCATCTGCAATTGCAGATGTCTATGGGCAGCGGTCGCTTCGCTATTTCAGCGAATGACGCTGCTCGTTTGCCACTTTATAACATAAAAATATATATATTAAAACAGGCATTTGTGGCCTATAAACTTTTAACTTTAGTATTCCATAACGAGGACAGTTGTCCACAGAGTTGAATTCTGAAGCGTGTTTAAACCAAATTAGGTATTCGAATAGCGCAAAATTTATACTAACTTAAAATTTGACGCTGTTTGCAAACTAACGTTTCAACATAAATTAGCACAAATAGCCTTGAGTACAAGACTGAATATTACTGACATTCAAGGAAATCATACAAATTGAAAGGAGACTCATTTTTCAAAATCATTTAGGGAATAATAAGCGACATACAAAAGCTCAACCCAAATAACTTAATAGCTGTTGGTCGCAACTTCGTTCGCGAGGTTTTAAAAAATATAGCCTATGTTACTTGTGGATAGTATAGCTTTCTAATGGTGAAAGAATTTTTGAAATCGGCTCAGTAGGTTTTGAGTTATTTCAATACATACGAAACTACAAATCTTTCCTTTTTATAATATGGGTAAAGATTAGTCTCTTCTGACTTGGTTCAAATAGGAAGAAGTAGTTTTCATTGTACACGCTTAATATTTCGTAGTAGTGTTTCCGTGTAGATTGTTACTTGAGATGGACTAAAATGTTTTCAATGTCGGTATCAGTATTGTACCATATATCAATTACTTACTCTGGAGTGAGTATGACATGTAGAATAACTGATGTTTCACTTCATGGACTACATAAAATCATTTGAAACTATTGAAATGTGACTTTTTAAGTTCAGTTTTTATTCAATCTATACTAATATTATAAAGAGACAAGCTTTGTATTTTTGATTTTTTGTATGTATTGAAAAAACTCAAGAACTACTGGGCCCATTTCAAAAATTCCTTCGCCATTAGAAAGCAACATTATCCCCGAGTAACATAGGATATTTAATTCCACGCGGAAGAAGTCCCGCACAGCAGCTAGTAGATAATATACGAGTAGGTACGTATTGTTTTCTGTAGGAAAAGGGGCGAATGAGCAACGGATCACCCAAGGTTATATCATCCGAAGCCTATGGACATCCGCAACGCCAGAGGAACCGCAGATGTTTTGCTTTGTAAATGTATTGTATTTATACCTTATATCTTTATTTACATATTTATTATATAATACATTTCACTTTAAAAACATAAAAAAACAAATAAAACATATTATATAAAAAATAGTGCTCCACCAGCTGCGGAATCCGATGACTCAAGCAACCAGTGGTCAGGGCTGCAGAGAAAGGAACCTCCTCACTATACGTGCGGTCTCCAAAATAACTGCCTTTTGTATCGGGCCCTTAATCCAACCTTTGAGCGAGAGCTTCTTAAGATGTTGGTCGAAGCTCTTCGCTATTAATCCATGCACCGATACGACTATAGGAATAATGGTAGCCGATTTCATTCGCCACATGGCGGTAACCTCGTGAGCTAAGTCCAAATATTTTAACAATTTTTCGTTCTCAGCTTTCACGAGGTTCTCGTCATGCGGGATAGTGACATCGACTAACATTACACGACTCTCAGACCGGTCTATTATTACTATATCGGGCCTATTGGCAACAATAGTCCTCTCTGTAATAATAGATCGATCCCAGTAGAGCGTGATACGACTATTTTCCAGAACTGGTGAAGGTTGGTATTGGTAATACGGTACCTCAGTATCCACAAAAGCATATTTAAGGGCAAGTTGCTGATGGATAATCTTGGCCACTTGGTTGTGTCTATGCAAGTATGCACCGTCCGCTAGACGAGAACAACCGGAAACGATATGCCTAATAGATTCGCCGGGCCGACGACATGCCCGACAAATGTCAGTCGTACCGTCTTTTAGGATATGTTTCCGGTAGTTGTTCGTTATTGTTTTTATTATTATGTTAGATAATTATTTGTGAAAATATTTGTATTCTATTTACCGGACGCTTAACTTTTATGAGATTGTCGAAATGGGCGGAACATTAATGTAATAAATGCAAATGAATTCAACTGTTATTTAGGTAGTGCGAAGTTGCAAACAAGGTTTGAGCGTTAAGGACTTCCAGGCGAAACGCGACATCACTTTGATAAACTTATTGAGAGTTTTAGCATAATAAACCATCGCGATAAAATGTTCTGTAATTTTTAAATGTTTATAACATATAAATTCACAAAAATAAATCACAACAAGTCTAACCACATGGCTTTATTAGACCGAAAATATGCGTTTTTTTATCGCGCATCCGATTTTTTTTTATTATACAAAGTCGCACACGAGCAAGTGGCCACCAGGATTCGCTGAAAAATCCGAAGCGACCCCTGCCCATAGACATCTGCAATTGCAGATGCGTTGCCTACCCTTAATCTACGGAGGAGCAGACGCATAGAAATGGATCAGTAGGGTTAAAATTAATAAAACCAATGAAGATCGTCTGTTATTCGTTATAAGAATGTCACGAATATATACTTTTTCAGGTATAAAAAGGTAGCTTTTATTCATAGATTTTATTTTAATCTTTAATACGAAAACCTCGTCGGACTAGAAATTGCATTAGTTTAAAATTTCTCTCACCCGCACTGGATTTCTTTTTCAAATGTAACATCTTGGTTGAGAAATGTTGCATGTTGCATTTCGTATCGCAAATTCACGTGTTATATTTTCCAGTGAAATACAAAAGCGTTATAAATATTTAATAGCTTTAAAAAGTACACGTAAAAATAGTTCAAGTAATATCTATCCTAAGATTATAAAGAGAGAAACTTTGTAATTTATATGTATTGAAATAACTCAAGAACTACTGGGCGGATTTAAAAGAATCTTTTACTTATAGAAAACTACATCATCCCCGAGTCACATAGGCTATATTTTTTAATTCCACGCGAGCGAACTCGCGAGCAACAGCTAGTTTTAAATATTTTTCAAAATATACGGACGTCTATTTCATTGTCATTGACTTGATAATCTCCTTCTGTCGGAAGTCTGTTAATAAAACTACGTCGTTTGTTCTACGTACGTATTCTCCTAACCCGGACAACCGATACATGTACGAATAAGTCTTTCGTAGCGCCACGTAGCTAAGCGTAGTAAAATACGGGACACAAGAACCAATCGAAATTAATAAGCTACGCCATCAGTAGAACTTACGGCGAAGAAAACTCTACGAGATGGAATTTTAATTACATTTAACTGAACTTTCTTAATATCTGAAAGAATAAGATAAACTATGAAGTTAGCTTAAGAATTGAACTCACATTATTAACGTTTAGTTTAAGTTTAGCTTTAAGTTTCAAGTAGTTAATTTAATTAAAATTATATTTTTATAATAACTTGATTATACACCTTTGAAACTATTATAATATAAAGCCGGCTACACACGTCCACTTTTAACTGCACAGTATTAACTGTACAGTTCGACTGTACAGTTTAAACTGACGGACACACGTCAATTCGAACTGCAAGATCGAACTGCAGTTTTGTATCTTGCCTACACACGTCAGTATTAACTGCACAACAAGACAGGGAACTGTACAGTTAAACCTGTGCGCCTGTAGCCGGCTTTACGCATGTTAAATAGTGATTTAACTATATTACGCCGTCTACAGACGTTCAGTTTTAACTGTACCGTTCTCTATCTTGCCAATACATGTCAGTTTTAACTGTGCAGTTCGTCTGCGCCGTTAAAACTGACGTGTCTAGACAAGTAAGATAACTGTACAGTTAAAACTGAACGTTTATAGACAGGTTAATCACAAATTTAATATTGATTATAATTATTTATAGACGTAGCTAGATATTTTAGCATTTCACATGTTTCAACGTACCAAATGATTTGTGGCAAGCCCGCCGTTCACGAGTTAATTATTTATAATTCAAGCGGCTAAGTTGGTCAGGACTGTGGTAAATGGAAAATTTGGAGCGAAGGAGGCCAATTTATTATTAAATTATAATAATTTATTGGCCGCCGACCCGTCGGCCGACCTAGGTAACGCTGGCGTGACGCCGTAGAGCTCGACCTGCACGAGCTAAAGGCAGTTGATTGGCAGGAGACAGCGCAAGATAGACAACGCTGGCGTTCTCTTGTGTCGGAGGCCAAGACCCCAGCGCAGTAAGTAGTAAGTAGTTCTAAATCGATCAAAGTACATGGTTGCTATTCAATACTACACTGGCATAGCAATAATCGGGGGTAAGTAGAGATTTTGGTTAAAGAGGTTTATAAAAAGCAGGACAATAACTCTCTATAAGGGGCTTTAGTAATCCAAATCCATCACTCCTTTCTTAATCATGTCACCTTTCACTTAATTTATCCTTCTTTTAGAATTACTCCTACCGATTTACTCCACCGCATTTTTATTTTTTTTATTACACGATTTCACTCTTATAATATATTTTTAAATTTTCTGACTATCCCCGGTAATTCCTTCTCTAAAATTTAAACTAAAACCCTTTTCAGACCACAGTGTTTAAACGAAAACAAATACAGCGCGTTTATCGCTCGAAACCGACAAAAACTTTTTAACCCGAGTTTATGCAAACATAAAAAAGCATTTTCACTTTTGCTTCTATTTCGAGCTTTATGGCAATTTTTACCTGAAAACTATTTTGTTACTTCTATTGTATGTTTTTAAGCCGGCTACAGATGCACAGTTTTAACTGTACAGTTAATCTGAACGTTGGTAACAGGCTTATATGAGATAAAACATGTTTTATAGTTAGGGAGGTGTGAGTCATTTATTTAATTTATTTAATCATTTACAACTATTTCATACTGTAGAAGAGCTTGGGGAAGCACTGTTTCTCCTCCAGGTTTAGGAAGACAAAACCTGATGATGAAATCATTCGAAATCGTTTCGAGTTTTATAAATTATGAGGCCAGATTAAGGATTTAGTTGCTCTAATTCGATTACAAAAATCTCTGCCCTTTTATTATCGTCAGAATTACAATCGTTATCGGCTCCCTGTTTAGGTTGCGTTTGTGGGTTAATATTTGTCGGAATAATGGCGCTTTTATCGCGCATAAACGTATTCAGTTTACTCACGCTCAGTGCTTTCTTAGCAAACACGTAACCCTCTCTTTTTTGGATAATCGATTTTACAAAAGCCGACTTGAGGCGAAGGACCGTATTCTGTGGAAGGCATTGGGGAAGGACTATGTTCAGCAGTGGACAGAGAAAGGCTGATGATGAAGATGACTTGCTTTTAAACATTACTTTAAACTGGCTGCAGACGCTCAGTTTTAAATGCACAGTTTTAATTGTACAGTTCGAATGGGCAGTTACAACTGCCTTGTATGGGCAAAATCGAGTTACTGTTCCATTGTGCAGTACAAATTGACGCGTGTACGTCAGATTAAACTGCACAATTAAAATTGTACAGTTAAAAAAACTAAATGTCTATTCTGAAAGCGCAGAGCTCGGCAAACCGTATTCAAGCACGAAGGGGCTTAAAGTTCGCTGCGTCGCATATTCACGAGAGATCAACAAAACTGACACATATTGGTCGTTAACAGATGATTTGTTCTCAATATGTTTTCTATTTACTAATTATAGCCATTGTCATAAATATACCTATTAAAAGGTTAAAGGTATCGACCCATGATGGGCTCCATTTTCCGCAACTTCACGACTAGCGCGTAATTTGCGTGAATACACATATCTTTGAATTTCTTCGCCGATATGTGCAGGTTACATCACGATATTTTCCTTCACCTTAGAGCGTCGGTAAATAAGTACATATGAAAATCGAAAAACGAAAAACTCATTGGTACATGGCGGTATTCGAATTTGGGACCTGCAGTTTACAAGTCAAGAGCTAAACCCCTGAGCCACCGACCCTCCTAAAATACCTATTATTAAATAACCGTTTTTTGTACCTTTTTAAGGAAATTGCGTGAACAGATGAATGTGAAGTTTGACATAATTAGAAAATAAAACTTTGATGGTGAATTACTATCGATTTTCTACTACTGGTATACTAGTCTTATAACAAGGAGGCTTCCCTAAGTACTTTTCGATTGCTGATCGCTGATGGACTCGACAAAAATGTATGGAACTGACACATTCGATAAGTCGTGTGATGTTGATAAGAAACCTACGTTAAGCGACTGTTTAAGTAAGCATTTATTGTCTGTGAGTACGTCTCCGTTATCGCAGCATAGTTACCTAAATCTTGGTAGTTCTAGTGCTAATATATTAATTAAACGGCAGTAAGTTCAAGCTGTAACTTAATTACGAAACAACTGTCGACTCTGCTCACTTCTTGAAGTTACGTACTCCAAGCTTGCGTCAGAGTTATAGCAAATTAAATTTTATTTGTTATTTTTAATGAAGAATAAAAAAAATAATAAAGCCGGCTACACACGTTCAGTTTTTTAGTTGTAATCTCGCTTTCACTGCAGTAAGACGTGCCCGATGTCAGAAATTTAAAAAAAAAATCAAAAACACTTAATTCCCATACATATTTTAACAGTGGTAGAGCCCGCTTAAAGATCTTCGCACGAATTGGCCGGCTCGCTCGGTGAAATAGCACGACCACACAGAAGACAGGCGTGAAATGGAAGCAATTCCGTGTTTCGTCTGAGGAGTGTGGTGCCGGAGGCCTAATTTTAATCCACTTTCCCTTCCTATCCTTTTCCTATAGGGAAACGATGTGAAGAGGAAGTGGATTTTCCGGGGGAGGAGACGCAGAGAGAGGGGAATTATCCTCTTGCTGTGCGTCTCCTCCTCCGAAGATTAAGGGTAGGCAACGCATGTGCAATTGCACATGTCTATGGGCAGCAGTCGCTTCGCTATTTCAGCGAGTCCAAGTGGCCGCTTGCTCGTTTGCCACTTTCTAATATAAAAAAAAAAAAAATATATCGAGCAAAATATTTACTCGGTACTAGGATAACATAAACACAAGGATACGGTTACTTCATAAAAGTAGTCAAACCGGCTACACACGTCAGTTTTAACTGCGTTGTCGATCTGTACAGATATAATTGTGCAGTTAAAACTGAAGGTCTGTAGCCGGCTTTAGAGATTATGCCAACGATACGTAGTTATTAAAAACCTTATTTTTTGTGATTAACTTCTCTATCATATATTTTCCTTTAAATTTAATATTCACTGTATTAAATTTCAATAGTACTTAAGATTTAGATATAACTTTGTACAGTAAATCTGTGGTTATTTATGTTTGGGTCGAATATTGGAGATCGAATATATCGCCAGTATGCATATTTAGGTAATAAATTTTCAATATAGGTCAGTTTCATTTTTGATTAATTTGAATTTTATGGATATTACCAAAACCCAACAAGAAAATATATTTTATAGAGTTATGCAAATAAGAAAAATCAAATACTAGTAAAAATAAATAGGTAGACTTAATTAAAGTATTTTTATTAAGTACTTAAGTGACGACTAAGTGCATATGGTGGGAGAGGGGATATATAGGAAGAGCAATTATCCTCTTGCTGTGCGTCTCCTCCGTAGATTAAAGGGAGGCAATGCATCTGCAATCGCAGATGTCTATGGGAAGCGGTCGCTTCGCTGTTTCAGCGAATCCAGGTGGCCGTTTGCTCGTTTGTCATTTAATAATTTAAATATATATACTAATCGTCCAAGTTTAGTTTTAACTATAACTGGTCTGTAATTAATTTTGCACAGACGAAATTCTGCCTTTATAGTGCAGTAGGATCACGTACTAAGTTTCTTGATATACTTGTGTTACCTACGCTTATATGGGTTCAATGAATATTCAATAACGTGCACAGTTAAAACATTATTCATATGATTTATTTTAATATACCTATATCTACAGTCTATATTTAATATTGTAAAGAGAGAGACTTTGTATTTTTGTATTTTTGTTTGTATTGAAATAAGTTAAGAACTACTGGGCCGATTTCAAATATTCTTCCACTGTTAGAAAGCTACACTATCCCTGAGTAACATAGGCTATGTTTTAATTCCACGCGGACGAAGTCGCGCTCAACAGCTAGCATTATATAAAACAATAACGATTTTTATGTTTGTCCCTATATATGCTTTAATATTTAAAACTACGCAATGGATTTTGATGCGGTTTTTTAACAGATAGAGTGACTCTTAAGGAAGGTTTATATGTATAACTAGCGACACCCGGCTTCGCACGGCTGCAATTATTACGATTATATTATATACAACGTTCACAGTTTTTCTGTAGTGTATTTAGTATCAGCATTGCACCCATGCGTAGCCGGGGCGGGTCGCTAGTTAAACTATATATTAACTAAATAAACAATGCGAAGTAGTAATAAAGAAATCTGCCATCTTTATTGTACGGATCAAACAGAAAGAAACCACAATAAAGAAAACAAGATAAAAAATTAATAGAAAACTAATCTTAAAAGGAGATGCCCGATTATACTCTCTATATTAACTTGAGGGAAATATCTACATACAAACTCATATACATACGGCAAAAATGTTAACCTCATGTTTTTTTTTATAGGAGAAGGGGGCAAACGAGCAGCGGATCAACTAAATTAATTGGTCCGATGCCCATGGACATCTGCAACACCAGAGGAACCACGGATGTATTGCCGGTTTTTGAGGGAGGAGTACGCTCTTTTCTTGATGCCCCTAATTGTAACCCTTTGGATATACCGCTGAGGACACATTGCAAAACATTGCAAGGTAAACAATGTTAGTCGGGTAATGCATTCAAAATGTGTTAAATCGTTTAGGAGTGTCCTAAACGATTTCATAGTGACAGCCATGCATACATTATCCCCGTGTCAGTTGAACAAAAACCGAGATGGTTTATTTATACTATTTCGGTATACCGCGTTCGTTACGTCTAACCGTTGTCTTCATTTCGGCTCAGACTAATACATCAAGCAAGTTGGTCATCCATTTATCAAGGCGAGTGGAGAGACAGTAAGGATGCTGGAACTGTCACTCACCACTGTGCCATTTACGTTCTCACACAACCTAGATAAATGTAATCGTAGAATGAGACCACAATAGTAGTTTAATAAATTAATTAACTACCAGAAAATTCCATAACTTCGTAACTGTGAAGAAAAAAAATCGGTTTAAGAAATTATCGCACTACATAAATAAATGGTATGAATGTTCGCTGCGTAAAGCTGGCTTTAAACTTACAGTTTTAACTGTCCTTTCTTAGTTTTGCCCACACATGTCAGTTTTAACTGCACAGTCTAAATGTACAGTTAAAACTGAGCGTGTGTAGCCGGCTTTAGATTAGACTGTGTAAGTTACGCACAATAAAACGAATATGCATACTACATATTGGCTATAGCTAGCTAAAGCAATCACCTCTCGTAAGCTCAATCAATTCTGTCGTTTCCAGCAGCGGAAAATTGTTAAACGTTTTTAAAGCTACAGCGCGGTTCTTAATCACTCGTTCGTCATGCGGTCTGCATTGTTTGTTACGTTTGTGCACTCAAATTAAATCTATACAAATTGTTTGTTCAATCAAATTAACATCCGCAACGTATTGACGCATTATTTTATTTAGTTTTTATAATATATAGAAAAGAAAATGGCTGAAAGAAAAATCTTTATGAGATAAACATAAAAGAATTAGAAAGTTTACGTAAGAGACATTTTGAATCCTTAGGACCCAGTTTACTTTAGGTTTTTTTAGTGTGAATTAATGGGTAAAAATAGTGTTAAAAGGAATAAAAATAATACAATGTGAAAATTACTTTGTCATTTGTAAAAAAAACGATATTTATAATATACAAAACTGATAGAAACAGCAGAAAATATATTATTCCGTTCACGCGCCAAATAAAATCACATAAAGTCCCGTACAATGGCCTCTCCATTATTACGAGAGGCATATTGACTTTCAATTCTTAACACGTTTACTTTCAAAGAAGAAAATTTAATAACCATATTTCCTGCTATCCGTTTATTTAGTTCATAACTTTATTTTTAACTAAACTAATATAGTTCCTGTAATATAATATTATAAGACGAAATATTTGTACTTTCCTATGTAATAACATAACTTAAAAACTACTGGACAGATTTCAAAAATCCTCTCACCGTTAGAAAGCTACAATACATCGAAAAAAGTTTCGTAAATGTCAACGTAGGCAAAGATGTTAAAAAAAAACTCCGAAGCCTTTATTTTTAACCGACTTCAAAAAGCGACATCCGCTATTCGTCTGTATGTTGTTTTTAACCTTTTTTTATTTACTGTAATTGAAAGTCTTTTCCGTATTCCATTATTTCTATATGTATAAGATGTAGAATGTAGGACAGATAACAATATTCCCAGAGTAAGCACGTAGTAACCGAAGTCCCAGTATTCCCATAGACAAGACACAGCGCGGAAAATTTCCCCAGTGCAATCCTGAGAAACGAACAAATTCTAGAATTTAGAATCAACTAGACTAGTCAAGTCTGTAAGTAATAGAGTATTTTAATTTAGTTTATTCGTCGGTAAATTGCCGTTTTCATACTTATCCATAATTCGATACTAATAATTAACTTTGTATTTTTGTATCATCATCATCATCATCTGAGGCACTACAGCCGCGAGTGGGCCTGGGCCTGGTCCAGTAAATTTCTCCATGTCTGCCTACTCAAGGCTTTTTGCTTCCATGATTTGACGCCGATGTTCTTAAGGTCCTTTTCGACGTCATCCAGCCATCTCAATTTCGGCCTTCCACGCGATCTACGTCCCTCTGGCTGGCTCTCTAGCGGACGCTTGGGTACCCGACAATCATCCATTTTCGCTATGTGTCCTGCCCAGCGTAGTCGACTAATTTTGATCGCCTTGATGATATTTGGCTCATTATAGATTTGGTATAGCTCGTGATTGTACCGGGTCCGCCATTGATTGTTTACAAATAAAGCTCCATAAATGCGCCGAAGTATCCTACGTTCAAACACCAACAAGCGTTCCTCGTCTTTTTTACTCAGAACCCAACATTCTGAACCATAGGTCAATATTGGTCTTAGTAGAGTCTTATACAGGAGTGTTTTTATGCTTCTTGAAAGTATTTTCGAGCCAAAATAACGTGCCAGGCTAAACAAACACTAGTTGGCAGCCGTAATTCTCCTGCTAATCTCTAGAGACATGTCATTATCCTTTGTTACGAGTGTTCCGAGGTATACAAAGTTATCTACACTGGCAAAGGTGTTGTTACCAAAACTGATTGACGATGGTTGGGTAGTTAATTCGTGGTGCTTTGTAGCTCTAAGATACTTGGTCTTGTCTTTGTTGACTTCCAGGCCGGCCTCCGTGGCTGCTTTTTCTAGGGCAAGGTACGCACTCTCTACCGCAGATATATTCCTGCCGATCATATCAATGTCATCAGCGTATCCCAAAATCTGCACCGATTTAAAAAATATGTTACCAGTTGTTTCAATCTTTGAATCACGAATGCATTTTTCAAGCGCTATGTTAAAAAGTAGGCATGAGAGCGCGTCCCCCTGCCTGAGGCCATCATGGGTGCTAAATGTTTCTGATAGGTCTGACTGTATCTTAACAGCGCTTCGGGTGTGCCTCAGTGTCATCTCTGTTAGACGTACAAGTTTTGGTGGTATTCCAATTTTAGCCATAGCCCGGTACAAGAAGATTCTGTGGACATTGTCATACGCAGCCTTAAATTGTATTTTTGTATGTATTGAAATAACTCAAGAACTAGTGGGCCGATTTCAAAAAATCTTTCACCACTCAAGGTACGTTATCCCTAAGTAACATAAGCTTTTTAATTCCACAGGGGCGAAGTCATGAACATATTGGACTTAGTATTAAAAATCTACACTAAACGACTGCTAAAAATATTGAGCGATATGCCAGAAAATGGCTTTAATAATTTCGAATTGAAGTGGCCTTCGAGACTTCTAAACTATAAAACAATTCCTAATAAGTTTTAGTACTAGTTATATTCCTTTATAAGTAGAAGAAAGAAAATAATAAAGTTACTATCGATAAAATAACTTAGCTATAATTATCGACAGACTGGCACTTTAGTAAATTAGTTATGTTACATTTCAGATCTAATTATAAGCCTATAGAAAGGATCCCGTATATATCAATTTGTTATATTAGTAGCTGAAAGGTTACGTGTAAAGTGATACTTTATTGATATATTTGGTAAGGAATGATATATTAAAAGAAACAGACAGTAGGATGAGTATATTAAAGTTTAAAAGTGCCAGCGATGGAGAAATTATGAAGCATTTTTTTTATAATACAAAGTGGCAAACGAGCATGCGGCCACCAGGATTTTCTGGAAAATCCGAAGCGACCACTGCCCATAGACATCTGCAATTGCAGATGCGTTGCCTACCCTTAATCTACGGGGGAGGAGACGCACAGCAAGAAGATAATACCTCTTCCTATGCGTCCCCTCCCCCTCCAATCTAGTAGACTAAAATAAGTTTAATGTGATATGGATAATTTTATCCGGGGAGATGATTATATTATAAGCAAGAAATTAATTTCAATGAATATGGATTGCTACGAAAGAAAACAAAAGAAAGCGTGGATGGATTGTGTGAAATAGAATACGCGTAAATCTATGTCTTCATTAGACCAGGTTCACAATTAAAACGAAGATTTTCCTTCGAGAGATACGACGGCTGTTAAAGATGGAAGAGCACATACTGTCCCGACCTTCGGGAAAAAAGTAGGATGATTGTAATGGACAAAAGATATTTAGCAAAGTTTTATAATGAAAATATTTTAATTCAGAATAAACATGCTAATCACGTAGTCACAAAAGGCGCGCCTTAAATGAGATTGCCTGTGACATAACATCGCCCTAATTCAAACAATTTGTTTTAATTGAACTTTATTTATTTGACCTATTTATAACGTAAATAAATCTTATATAATTAGTATTGATACGGAACCGGAGAAACTCAAAAACTACTGAAGTATCATATTTTAATACTGCTAAAACAATAATGACATTTGTCATTGACTCTTCTTTTATTTTATTTTTTAACTTTTATCCAGCTATGCATTGCAATATTTAAAGCCGTCACAATAAATGTAATAAAGTCGTATAATATATTTACACATTATAAAACAATAATGCTTTTTTATGTTTGTCCCTATATATGCTCGAATCTTTAAAACTACGCAACGGATTTTGATGCGTTTTTTTTAATAGATAGAGTGATTCATAAGGAAGGTTTTTATGTAAAATACATTCACAATATAGTAGAGTAACGCTGATAATTTAGAGGTTTTTAATATGATGTCGTATATTAACACATTTTAGCGCTTACACTGCAAACGCTGCAGTATTTAGTATCAGCATTATACCGATTTGCACCCTTGCGAAGCCGGGGCTGGTCGCTAGTAATATAATAAAATTAGAATTATATGAAAGTTTAATTAAGCAAACGAGGTCATAGATCTTAAAAAAGCCAGGTCAAATGCACTATACATTGAGAGTAATTACTAACAAGTACAAGGACGCTCACATTTAAAAGTCTACGAATACATTCTCTCAACCGACAACTTTTTTATAGTACTCTTTAAACTATTTTAATAATGTATTTGACTATAAAATCTAATAAAAATATACACTTCTTCTCGTAAAAAAATTAAACTAAGCTGGGTACTGATGGTTACAAGGTGTAATGTAACACGTTACACGTAACTATACATACCGACTATTAACATTTCTTAGTATTTTTTTATATCGCATATATTCCAAAAGTAAATTCATAGAAATAGAAATAACATCGTAGAACATCAACTTTGACAAAATAATATCAAATATACGATTACGAAGAAAGAAAACAAAACGCGTATGAAAATAAAAACATTGTGAATAGATAATTTTCGTGGCAAAAACAAATTAATATTTTTTTGAGGTTTCAATGTGGTTCCTGTATAGACAATTTTATCTTCAACCGCAACAGTATCGATACAAAAATATTGAAAGTAATTTTCGAATACTGCAATAGTTATAAATGTAATATTCAAAACCATTCAACCTTTTACATCCATTGCTGGAAATAAACTGATTTTGTTATTTTTTTACATAATAATATTTTAATGACAGATTCCTTGGAAGTCAGACAATTTGAGATTAATCGATCTTTATTGAATAGTATTTGGATTCATAAAACGCTTGATTTCTGGAGTATGCTTAACTATGGACGGTCACCCAAAATAGAATTTGATTTATCAACATTTGAAAGCTCAATAAAATAGGTCTGCAAGTCTCTTAGTTACATTGTGAGAATAACACTACATCTATACTAATATTATAAAGAGAGAAACGATTAGTTTGTATGTATTGAAATAACTCAAGAACTACTGGGCCGATTTCAAAAATTCTTTCACCATTAGAATGCTACATTATCTCCGAGTAACATAGGCTATATTATTTAATTCCACGCGGAAGTCGCGCACAACAGCTAGTTGTTTATTATAGATCTTCGAAGAGCGTAGGAAGGCTATTGTTAATCAAAATTTAACCAGTAGCCAAAATCAAAGCTCAAGAAACCATTTATAACATCGAATCGGAGAAATCTTATCCTCAATGAAACATTGTGTTTAAACGATAACGCCTACAAGGGTTAAATAAGATTTAGTGATTCCTTTGTCCTACGATTAATTTTCCAAGTCTCATCAATTAAATGGGGTAAAATCGCTATTTTAGGTGAAAATCCCTATATTTAGGTGATTGGGGAAATAGTATCAAATTGTGTTACAAAACACGATAGTTTTTTTTGTCAATTTGATTAATATTTCCTTATACCAATCCAAGTAAGCTTGAAAAAGCTTTTGTTAGGATATGGTTTACGACAATAGTCCGATGTCGGGAATATAACTCACCACCGCTAGATCGGCAATCGTACCTCAAACCATTAGGCTATTGGCGCATAATTTTTTTAATCGTTTTTTCGTTAATATAGGTGATAAATGATGCTTATGGATGAGTATGGTTGCTTATTTTCTATTGAACTTAGTAGTTATTGAGTTCATTAGAATCTCGATTTATATCGAGTAGGTTCGAAAGGAAAGTTGGGGTAGATTGTTGTTATTGTACAGTAGAAATAAACTTACTTTACACTCTGACTCCTTATTCCGAAAAAATGTATAAAGTACTGCAATAATCGAGGACCAATAAGTCGTATACGATACTGGAGGACACTCGAAACTAAATAAGATAGACCAGAGGTCTTATTGGACCGAATTATGTATGATAAGAAATACCAGGAACGAGGGTGTTCTGTATTTTGGAATAAATTTTACGAATGTACCAGTACCAAACATAGAATGTACAGCAGTAATAACATTGATACTCGTTTCGGAATAAAGCGGTAAGTGCTTTTGTAAGAGATGCAGTTGAATTTTCAAGTGAAATTCAATTGAATCGTTCTTTGTAAGTAGATGTATTGCAAGACGTAGATCTTTTCCATTTAAATATTGCATTAAGCAATATAAAATATACTTTAATGTAAAGCAGAAAATGTGCGTCAAGCCGTACTTCTGTCTTTAAGAAATAATGATACTTTAAGCCACACACACAAGACAGGCGACAAATAGAAGCTATTCTGTGTTTCGTCTGACGGGTGTGGTGTCGGAGGCCTCATTTTTGTCCACTTTCCCTACCTATATTTTTATTATAAGGAAATGATGGGAAGGGGAAGTGGAAATCGCGGGGGAGGGGACGCATAGGAAGAGGAATTATCCTCTTACTGTGCGTCTCCTCCTCCGTAGATTAAGGGTAGGCAACGCATCTGCAATTGCAGATGTCTATGGGCAGCGGTCGCTTCGCTATTTGAGCGAATCCAGGTGGCCGCTTGCTCGTTTGCCACTTTATAATATACTAGCTGTTGTGCGCGACTTCGTCCGCGTGGAACTAAATAATATAGCCTATGTTACTCGAGGATAATATAGCATTTTAATGGTGAAAGAATTTTTGAAATCGGTCCAGTAGTCCTTGAGTTATTTCAATACAAACAAAAATACAAAAATTCAAAAATACAAAGTTTCTCTCTTTATAATATTAGTATAGATAAAAAAGATCATTTATTCATAACACTTTTTCGATTGCGCAACAAACATGCTTTCTTTTAAATTTAATGTATATCGGTAGTGGCAACTGCGGGGTTACCTAAAGTACTTTTCGATTGGCGATATCGCTGATGGAATCGACAAAAATGTATGAAACTGACAATTCCATAAGTAATGTGATTATAACGCGAGAGATATCGAACGTCATTGTCAATTCCATACATTTTTATATTCACTATCGAATCGCTTAAAACGTTAAATGCGAATCGTTTTAAAACCATAAAGTGATGCGCACACAACATAGCTATGACGTAGTCTAAGGCATTTTTTGTCTCACAACAGCATACGTTATTGCCATTTCCTTCCTCTTTCTATGTTATAAGAACAGCAAAAGAATTTAGAACAACTGCAAAATAACGAAGTATTCTGAGACGAAACAAATGTACTATACTTAAGACGTAGTCTAAAGCATTTTTTGTTCTCTACCGTATACATTATTGCCATTTCTATACCTTCCACTTTCTACGTTATAAGAACAGCAAAAGAATTTAAAACATCTGCAGTATTCTGAGAAGAAACAAATGTATACAGCCCTTATCTACACTAACGTTGCCTCGCCTGTATTAAAGTTTATTACATTTTCAGATTCTCCATAAACTCGAGAAATAACTCTATTATCCATCTTGCTTACTTTATCAAATTCTATTAAATGTTTTTGCTTACATTTAATTTATACAGTGAAACCTCTATAAGCGAGAGACATTCTCTGGTCCCGACGAGCTACCTCCTTAAGCGAGAAACTCGGTTTAGAAACCTTTTTAAGCGAGACAAATATTGCGGTTCTTTGACTCCGCTTATGCAGGTCCGACTGTATTACATTTAATTGCTGCATACTCGTAATTCCAATAAGTTTAAAAAAAGTAGAGAACTTTAACGAAATTGTTTAATCTTCTAAAATAATAATAATTCTAAAACAGACCATCCATACAACAAACGTAAATCTGACACCTACAATAGTTCTGGTATGACAATATATTGTTTCAATAGGATCAGAGCTAGGTAGCGTCGGTTACAGCCATTTCGAGTTCTGACGCTATAATTTATGTTTCAGTCAAATACTACTACTAATACACTTACCCTTTGGCTTCATTAGACCGAGTTCGCGGAAAAAAAGGAGTTTTAGCTTCGGCGTAAGGCCATTTTTTGCGTGACATCGGTCTAATGAAGCCTTGGTGTTACGGTGACGGAAAACATCGTGATGCAACTTACACATATCGGTGAAGAAATTATATTTGAATTATATATGAAGTCACGCAAAATACGCGCTAGTCGTGCAGTTGCGGAAAATGAGTCATTATTGTTCGAACTATCATACTCAAATACTAATCATATAGCTAAGAATATGGTATATATCATATAATTACGATTCCCGTTTTTACCTTATAAGAAAATACTAGCCTTCTGTCCTTGCTTAGCAAGTAATTTGATGAAACAGATAAATAAATGCTCTCCTTCAAATTTTTTAGATAAAAAATAAAACTTAGAAAACGATAGATCAAGAAAAACAGAAAAATTTAAGTCCACAAAAGTTATTTCTGACTTTGGACTTGGAGTTACAGCGGAATTTATTTAGACCTTAGACTTTTCTTTTTTACTATTTTTTAAATAAGTGTAGAAATAACTACTCTACTTTCCTATAATTAGTAAATAAATCTTATACGTAATTTTATTGTGTACATAAGGGAAATATACAAATTTTCATGTTAAAGTTTTCGATGGTAAATATTGAAACAACAGGTGCTTATTGAAATATTACTAAAAATATAAATCAACTTCACCTAAAATCGATATGACACGAGTCACATCTGTTATAAGCCTAGATCGGCATACTTTTTACGTTCATTCACACTATAAATAATATTTTACACTCCACGAAAATTACGACGGTATAAAATTTTTTCATAAACTTTCGATATTTTTTTGATGAAAGTTTGCGTATAAAAAACTCATTGACTTGATAACCTCGATAACCTCCTTCTGTTGGAAGTCGGTTAAAAAATACGCTGTTTAGCTATCTAATAATTTAAATTTTATAAAGATCAAGTATTAGTTTTACAACAAAAAGGTTAAAAATCTAACGGCCGAATTTTCAAACGCTATGAAATATTTAAGAGTTTTTTACATGTTAAGTCCACTCCAAAACATTTCGTTTAATTTTGACACCACTTAGATTTTAAGTGACGCTTAAATTAGAGTGCGCTTTGAACATTCGGCCATAAGTACTGAATTACTTTAGTAAATAAATTAAGGGCTAATTGTACTTTAAAGAATTCACTTATAATAACTCTATAATGTTATTAAATCTACAAATGTCTTATTATAGCCAACTGATTTTAATTTTAAATTAATTGAACTTTACACAATAACGATATAATAACGGTTAATAAATCAATTATTTGTGTAATCACCAACAAATGGTACGAAAGGGAATGCGGGGAATTTCTGTCTGCGGTCTAATGTCAAGGCTCTCGGGGCAACGTTCAGATCAACGACAATGTAATAAATCTATTGATATTTAACCAATTACAATTTGTAAACGATATATTTATGGCTTTTAATTTAATACCTACTATTATCTGAATGAAATAAAGCATTTTTAATACCCCAAAGATTGTCTAAGTACACTACAATCTATCCTGCGTTTTATACAAGCGGTAGTAGACATATATTGGCGGTTCATTTTATATGATACCACATATCGGTTACAGACGCTCAAATTAGAAGCCTTTGACTAAGCCATCTGATATACTTGTACTCCTATTCTTAAGCCGGCTACAAACGTTTTTGTTAACTGTACAGTTTTAACTGACGTACACACGTCAATTTGAACTGCATAGTCGAACTGTACAGTTCTCACTTTTGCCGACACATGTCAGTTTTGCGCAGTCGAACTAAACAGTTAAAACTGAACGTCTCTAGCCGGCTTCAAGTCTATCTATTTATTACTAGCTGTTGTTCGCGACTTCGTTCGCTTGGAAAAATATAGCCTATGTTACTCAGGGATATTGTAGCTTTTTAACGGTGAAAGATTTTTGAAATCTGCCCAGTAGTTCTTGAGTTATTTCAATACATACAAAAATACAGTACAGATAACGTAAGACGAAAATATAATAAAACACTTTGTATAAAATAAACTTCATTAAGTTGTTGTTTAAAGTGTCGATAAATCTTTATTTGTTTTCACGATTTGATTTTCTTTCACATCGACTCAATTATTATCGGATACAAGAGCATCCGTCTTTGTTCTCGGCTCGCTTCATCAAATTGTTCTATTGTATTTGAACTCTCTCACTACGTACAATACAAATGTTAAGTGGAAAATACAATAGAAAGGATATATTTTCTAATTAAGTCAAAACAACGGGACATACTGTGCATCTTACTGAAGTTGTATTAGTACATATCGTAGTCCCTTTTAAGCCGGCTACAAACGTCCAGTTTTAACTGTACAGTTTAACGTATACACGTCAGTTTTTACTGCGTAGTCGAACGGTAAAGTTAAAACTGATCTTAATCTGCTGGCTTTAATCTGTTGGATTTGACAAAGACTACAATATGTGTAACTAGTGACTCGCCCCGGCTTCGCACGGGTGCAATTGTTATTAACATGGCTGTTATAATTAACGTTTATAGTATTACTGTAGTCTATTTAGTATTAGCATTGTACCCGGGCGAAGCCGGGGCTGGTCGGGAGTGTATTATACATAAAAACCTTGCTTATGAATCATTCTATCTATTAAAAAACCGCATCAAAATCCGTTGCGTAGTTTTAAAGATTCAAGCATATATAGGGACAAACATAAAAAGCTTTATTGTTTTATATAATAGTGTAGATGTAGATGTAGATAATAAGTTTCACGGCAGTATAATTAGTAAGGTATTATTGTAGTATATCCAAAAGAAATGCTTTATTTTTAACAATAAACTGAGCTCAAAATACATAAGAACGTAGATACAAAGTAATATAAAGTGTTGTCATACTAATTTCCCAGAGTGCTCTAATGTTCTCGTTTCTTTGAGTAAAAAGTTCCATAGATGGCCAAAGTAAGCGGTAAATGCCGTAAGTTAAAGAAAAATGTCATTCAACATTTTTCTAAATTAAATATCTTTAAAATTACTTAAGAATAAGATTAAAAAAAGTTTGTTACTATAGATAATGTCTATGCAAAGTCTTTAATAAAATATGTTTTTTTTTATTCTTGGAGCAGATAAGACTAGGCGTTCCACCTGTAGTCAGCTAGTTAAATTCACAATAAAGACTAGGCTGTAAATTGGGTTTATCGATTGCCTTGATGAAGTTATCTCGGTCAAGCTGATTGCCTGTCGAGCGGCGACGTAACCCATTATTACTCTGATTACTACGTTTTGTCGAAAACCTTCGTTATATTAAAATTAAATCTGAATTAACACGAGCCCTTTTTTAACGCCGGTGTAAAATGACTCCTGTTTCGTTCATCCAACGTTGCGGGATAATTTAAAACCGCCTTGTGAATAGATACACTCAAACTTGCATAACCGAGAATCCTCTATTAGCGAGAGTCATTCTCTGGTCCCGACGTGCTGCCTCCATAAGCGAGAAACTCGGATTAGAGAGAAACCTCTATTCGCAAGACAAATATAGCGGTCCCTGGCACTCTTGTTTATTCATGTTCGACTGTACATGCATTTTTTGTATCTGACCATTTTTTTGCAAGCGTTGAAAAAGCGTCCGTAAGAATGCACGCTAATTTTTAAGGACATATCATAGCCCTTTACTATTATTGTCAAACTGAACAAACTGTCAGTGGTCACTGCACCCCTCTAGTTATTTGTTTTCTACATCACAAGTGACTGTTCTAGACTCTTTTAAATCTTTAATTCTTATTATCGTTCGCATTCATTCAAAAGAAATTATTAAGTAAATTCTCAAGTGATTTCAGAAAGTTTTAAGGGGCTTTTATATTAAATGTTAACAAAAATTACTACTGTTTTTTGTATAATAAATATTTCTTCGCTTATAATTACCGAAGTGAAAATTTATTAAGAAAATGATAATGTGAACATTACATACAAATTATGTAATGTATTTGAGATAATTGTCTAAGCCTTTGTCTCGAGAGGGGCAAATGGTGCGGAAACGATCTACATTATACACGTAGTAACGCAAACAGACATAATTAATTTTAATTTATGGAATGTATGAAATATTATATATATTATATAAATTATATAATGCTTTTAGTGACATCGTTTGTATAGAGAAAAAATGTGGCCTAATATTATAAAGTTGAAAGATTTGAATTTTTGTATGTATCGAAATAACTTATAAACAACTTGGTCAATTTCACCATTAGAAAGCATGATCAATGAGTAAGTAACTTCGCGTGGGCGGAGTCGGGATCGACAGCTAGTACATAAATAAGTATTGTGACATTTCAGCTTAACCTATTATTAAATAATTAAGGCAGATATGCACTTATTTATATTTATTTTTGCATTAAAATGTCTAAAAGTAAAGCGCCAATAGCCTAATGGTTTGGGGTACGGACTGCCGATCTAGCGGTCGTGGGTTCGGATCCCGAAATTGGACTATTGTCGTAAACCATAACCTAACAGAGGCTTTTTCAAGCTTACTTGGAATAGTTAAAGGAAATATTAGTAAATTCACAAAAAATACTATTGTAACATAAAAAAAATATTTAATAAGTACTTCATAAATAAATCGATAGGGGAGGCCCACGTTCAGCAGTGGACGATGATAGGCTGATGTGATGATGATGATGAAATAAATGTAAATTATTATTTTTATCACAACAACGTCGATAAATTCGTTTAATAATAAAAATGATAGGTCAGAGGCCAATAAAGGAATTAATTTTGATTCATCAAAGAAAAATTATATCAAGGAAAAACTAAATTGAAAAAATATACGTACTTCATGCTTCCAATATTAAATTAAGGCTCTACAAATATTGAAGACATCGAAGTACATTAAAATGGAAGAATTAATATTATTTTTACATTCCCATTAGACTATATTATTTTAGTAAGGTCGATTCTTTTTTTAAAATCTACATACACATCTAAAAACATATTTATCTGTCTAGATGTTCATTGTAAAGTACTAAGCTGAATGTGAGGAAATAACATAGCTTTTTCTAATATTATTCAACCTAAATAAATATTTTCATATTTAGCTTTATTCGTACTAAAATCCTGGCAACAGGATTTTTATAATTATAACAAAGATTTGTAAGTACCACGTTTTATATTGTATTCTACTAGCTGTTGTTGGTGACGTAGTGTGTGTGTATTAAAAATATAGCTAATGTTACTCGGGGATAATGTAGCTTTCTAATGGTGAAAGAATTTCTGAAATCGGCCTAGTAGTTCTTGAGTTATTTCAATACATAAAAAATATATAATGCTACTCTTTATAATATTAGTATAGAGTATAGATTAGCTGGGTATATCATTTAACTACATCGTCGCAAGGGTAAGATAGCTCATTTTAATAACAGTTCATAACAGCTTAAACCACAAGGTATATTGCTTCTTAGATCACTATCTCCATGTATAGAGACAGGATGAGCGAAGACTTAATACTTAGGGGCAATTTGAAAATATTTTACGTTCTAAAATAAAACAAATGAATAATGTTTTTTATATTAACTTAAAATGGAACTATCAATTTTTAAAAATAGAAATAGAAAAAAAACATTTATGTATTTCCTTTTGTTTCGTTTGATCGCACTATCATATCACTCTCATAAAAAACGAGCCGCCTTTGGAAATGTATTTTTTTTAATCAAACGCGCATTAGTTACACATCAAACTCTTTCAACCGCAATGAAACAATTTGATTTTATTTAAATCAGATTTTGGTTTAATATAAAAATTTAAGCCTTTGCCCATTTTAAACATGGGATTTAAATAAATAGTAATACGTGAATAACAAAGTCGAATTGAATAAAAAAAACCATTTGAAGAAGAAAATGCATTTTATATTTGATTTTCAATTTCTTTTAGCTAGTTAAAAAATATTATTTTCTCTTATGAAGTTTATAGAGCTAACATTTGCAGTTCAAGTTTCACTTTTGCAGTATACATTTCCGCTTTAACTTGCTACGATAGCAAAGTGTTTAATTAGTAACGTGTTCCGTTGACATTGATTAATTGCTCCCTAAACAAACACACAGACAGCGCGGCGTCTTGTTTGTTAACACTCGACTTATTAATAACTATAATCAAAGCGACTGAGTTAATTATTTAAAACATACTATTAATATATTAATCAATTAAGAGTATATAATTATAATACTCAATTATGTCCTTCATCACATCACATCAGCCTATCATCGTCCACTGCTGAACGTTGGTAGGCAAACAGTGGTAGAGCCCGCTTCAACATCTTCGCACGAATTGGCCGGCTGGCCCGGTGAAATACCACGACCACGAGAAGACAGACGTGAAATGGAAGCTATTCCGTGTTTCGCACGATGATTGTAATGCCGGAGGCCTACGAGTAATTTTAGTCCACTTTCCCTTCCTATCCTTTTTTATAAGGAAGTGATGGGAAGGGGAGGTGGATATTTCGTGGGAGTGGACATATAGGAAGAGGAATTATCCTCTTGCTGTGCGTCTTCTCCTCCGTAGATTAAGGGTAGTCAACACATCTGCAATTGCAGAGGTCTTTGGGCACCGGTCGCTTCGCTATTTTAGCGAATCCAGGCGGCCGCTTGTCCGTTTGCCACTTCATAATATAAAAAAAGCCTCTCCCATCGATTGCTACAATGCTCGGTCCAGTGTCGCCCGCATCCAGTCCTTCCGCCTTATGTCCTTCAACATTATTTAATTACTACAATATTATGTCATTGAAGACGGCAGCTGTGGATCGAAGATGTGACGGACATTTTTAATTACACAATAATAAGTATAGGATTCAGGAATTAGTAGTCAGTGCTAATTTATAAGCCTTTTTATATAAATAAAGAACAATCGAAGAGCGGGATCCTAATAGTGAGTATCCATTGTCATCCGCAAAACTAGAGGAATTGCTGTTACGTTGGTAGCATTTAGGAAAAGGTCTCGCTTCTCCGTATCTGCCCAAATTGTAAAAACAGTTCCTCTATCTCTAACCCAGATAAGAGAGTATAAAAACAATTGCGTAATATACGCCCAGATAAATGAAAACTTTTAAATAATAATATTTAAATATTAATATTTAAATAAAAAAGTTTTAAACCAAGAAGATAAGAAAATTGGATGAAAGCAGCTGTCGGTGTTTCACGAGGTTATTTGAGAAAACCGTAGTTGTACTGATAAGAGACAATACCTACCGCAAAGCAAAAGATTTAGTTACTTTGACAAATTGTATGAAAATTTTCTCGGGTTATATTTTAAAAAGATATAACCTGGCATTGCAAAGCTTTTGCTCCTTTACCAACATTATTAGGGACTTAATATGTTATTAGGCGTAGAAAGAGAAAGGTATAGAAATGGCTATAGCGTAAACGGTAGAGGGAAAAAATGCCCTAGACCACGTCGTAGCTATGTTGTTTGTGCATCACATTACGGTTTTATACCAATAATATCATGTCTGAAACCTTTGCCTGGGACGTATGAAAAATTAGTTCACCGAAAACACGCTTGGAGCGCCATAATCCTATATGAAACATCACATTTTCGGTCCGGTTTCTGGACCCAAACAAAATCGCATACGGAGAAAGGGATCAAAGATCTATGTCCCTGTCTTTGTCATGTTACGTATATTTCGTATAGATGTGTCTCAGTCGCTGTCAGTTTGACGTATGTAATGTCATATCTGGTTCTTTAATCTATGTTTATTAGGTAAGTTGAAGCCGGGAGCCGTGGACAAAGTTTTCAGTATTTTTAAAATGGAACATATCCAATTAATGTGTTTGTGGTTATAAAGTAGGGCGCATGCGACCATGTAACTCGTATAAACGTAAGTTCTAAGCCGCGAACAGTCGCAATGAATTCGGAACAAAGTTTAGATGGATTCAAGAAATTTCAATTAGGTTAAAAGTTTAAATTGAATTTCAAACCTACGAGTTGTACCTACATTCAAATAAAGAGGATTTTTAAAATTCCTCACGTGTTTTAAACGGTATTCAAAGTTGTTTTTTCAAAACAGCACAAGCGGGTTACTCGGTAACATAAATAATGTATGGAACTGACAATGGCGTTCGATAACTCACAAGAGACAAGCACATGGCTTATCGAATGTCAATGTCAGTTTCGTACAATTTCGTCGATTCCATCAGCGATATCGCCAATCGAAAACTTTGAGTAGCCCCCGTGGTCTGTTAACGAATTTGTATTGTTCCAAAGCTAAAGAAGAAAAAAAATCATGGAGGGAGTGTGTGGTAATGGTAGTGTGTTTTATGATTCACTTCAAATTTTTGTTCAATTTTTCAATATTTTGAACATTTCTGTTAACAAATGTTTTGTATCGGAATGGACAGAAAGGGTTTGTTTCTTTCAATATGTTCGCCCAATCACCGCAAATAGCAAAACGGATTTTGTTATTGCAGGAAAATGGAAACACTGGCTTAGACACGACCTAGTTTCTTGTATAGATTTTTATAAAAAAAAAATGAACGAACAAAAGCATTTGTTTTTACATTTTTTTACAGACACAAATGTATTACTTAAGCGTATGATATACTATTAGTTATAATAGGAATTACATAAATAATAAGACCGAAGTTATAATTTTGATTGGCAGTAGTAATTACCAAACCAACCCGCACTGGGCCAGCGTGGTAGAGTATGGCCTAGTCAGCACTTATGGGCTAGGCTCCGCTATGCTGGTGGACACCATATACTTAGTAATCTGCTACTGAATAGAAATTATTACTATCAGCTCTATTTCGTAAATGTAACTTTTTTTTTCATATTTTTCAGAAGACAATTCACCAATTTCTGAGGCCAATTGAACCTTTGCCGATTATTCTCTGTGGGAATTTCCCTTACTAGGACGTATTATATCCTATTCCATCCCTTCGATGTCATTATAAAAGGATTCTTTTGTATGTACTTACTGGACAGACCTTTTTCTAATATAATAGTACTTATATCTGAAATTAAAGCTCTGAGGTCAATAATGCTTTGATTTTGTTTGAAGGATAGCGTAGACATTTTATATTAGGTTTATTTAAAACAGTTTTTTTTTAATATTAAGACGAATAAATATATATAGAGATTTCACGAGATAAAATAATTATGTTATTATCCTACTCTAGAAACTTCGAAGTTAAGAAACCTAACAAACAATAAGGTATTAAACTATCTCTCTTCAATCTACGCTTTACGAGAACTGAGAATATAAACATCTTTGAAATGAAATATAAAAAATACATATCGTTCACCAAATTAATAAGGAAAATATTTGCTAGAAAAATAATATTTTCGAATCAAACGAGAAAATTGAGGCTTAAAAATAAACGTAATGTATAATTTTCCTGCCAATTTCACTTAAATACGAATACTTTCACCGTAAAGACGTTTTGCTACCAGGAAAACATAAGTTGTTAGGGAATCAAAGTTTGTTTGGTTCAAACATCATGTGGGTGAACTCTCAAGCGCTCGGACACAAATTTAATACAAGTTCTCTCAACTGTGAATGCAAATAGAACTGGACATGCATCCATTGCCGCCTCTACAGTGCCTATAATGTCCACATAGAAGAAGGTTACGACAGCTTATGTATAAACATCTGAAAACATAAAATTATGCATGCAAAATTATGAATTGCATGCCATTAAATACGTTAAAATATTTTTAATTTTAATTTATATACTTAGAACGTTTTATGGTGGAGATGTAGATTGTTGAAAATGTCCCGCCGTACTCTTGTCTGATGTTTTAAAATAATACTAATAATTTCGTAAACTATCGTGTGCAAACATAATGGCATTTTGCGGCTTCTTATAAAATTTAAAAATAAAAATCCTAACAATATTTAATAGAAAGTCTTAGCAGAAAAGAAATCCGTACTCAACGAAGTCTGAGAAGTTTATAAACAACATAATATTCTTGGAGATTAAACGTATAAACGGAAGAAGGAAGTAAGAGAAAAACGTCGTGACATTTTATTTATCGCTTTAACGAAGTTTTCTATTTCATTGTATTTATCACGTTATACTATCATTTTAAAGTATTTAAAGCCCAATAAGGAGTGACTTGCGAGTGACTTGACAGTGTCGAGCGTCGGTGGCTCAGGGGTTTGGCTCTTGACTTGTAATCTGCAGGTCTCGAGTTCGATTCTCGCCATGTACCAATGTGATTTTCGAATTTAATATGTACATAATTACCCGACGCCCTTATGGTGAAGGAAAACATCGTGATGCAACCTGCACATATAGGAGAACAAAATTCAAAGATATGTGTGAAGTCGAACAATCCGCACTGGGCCAACGTGGTTGAATGTGGCCTAGTCACCCCTGTGGGCAGGCTCCGCGCCCTTCGGTAGGGACAAATAGTGTGCTGGTGATGATGAGGAATGACTTAGGATAGGCTCCAAGTCCTTCGGTGGAGTAGAGTGAGATTCTGATAACGATGAAGATGATGTTATATATTTCAATAATATTCATTTCAATAAAACGAGCAAGCTACATTATTTAAATATCTATTCTTTGCGTCATAATTTAGTTTCCGTAAACGTCGTACACAATGCGAAAGCTTGCTAAAAGGGACAGAAGTCTGAGAGCAAGACGAATAAAGAAAAATAATTACACCGAAATGTAAGTAAAATAAAATCTTCTGTAAAATACGTTTGAGATCCTGTTGTTAAAAATAAACGTTTTAATAATAGCTATTATGAAGTAATTTTATAGATCATAACATTTTACTTTCATCTTAGAAATGGTAGAGTATTTTTAAATTTCCTTTATATAGCTACTAACTATTGTTCGCGACTTCGTCCGCGTGGAATTAAAAAATACAGCCTATGGTACTCGGGGATAATGTAGCTTTCTAATGATGAAAGAATTTTTGAATTCGGCCTAGTAGTTCTCGAATTATTTCAATACATACAAATATTTTCTGTCTCTGCTAATATTTTAAAATATATTTACGTTCTCTGTTCAATATTTTTCTTGTTTAAAAGAAGTAGACAAGTAATAAAAGGTTCGATGAATCTTTCTATTTATCGTTCGAGTGCACAAATGCGGTATTATATTTCAATTTCCAATGCAGTGTTATGTAACGGAAAATTATGAACTTTTACATTTTACGCGAAATCGAAAAATATTTTTGAAATCAATGACAAAAAAATATTTATTATTTCTCGATTTATTATTTGTTTTAAAGTAAAAAAATATTTAGTTAGAAACGTTATAAAAGTGAAAATGGTGCTTAAAATATGTAATATGTTTCACAACAAACAATGTATTTGCTAACACAATACGTAGAACTGTTAATAAACATTTGAAATTCATATTAAGCCATATAACGTTTATAGTTCGACTATACACAGGCATTCACAATTGGATCGATGGATGAAATATAGTATACAGTATCATCAATTTCTATGAAAGCGTTGTATACACATCGACATCTTATAAGTATCTATAGCAGGGCTTCCAAAACTGTGAGTCACGCTCCGGGGTGTCGTGACAGAGACCCAGGGGCGTCGCACAAATAAAAAATATAAATGTCCTAATAGTGTTTGATAATCTGTTACTAAGCTGGTACTAAAATTGGAAAGTGTTTTTGGGGGCTGTGTTGAGCAGCGTCGCAGCATACTAAAAATAAGTTCGGGAAGCCCTGATCTATACTATTGTTTCTAAAATTGACCGCCGAGTACAATTTACTAGCCTTAATCGTTTTATTGGCTCGTAACAATATTATTAATATAAAATTGACTCAATAACGTGCAATATAGCGTTTATGATACCAATGTTTAAAAATAAAATGTTATTCCAACAGCATTATATTACTACGAAACAAAAACTTTGTATTATTTTTTTGATGTAGTCGAGAACGGATAAAAACGAAGGATCTAGTTAAAGTTATTATGGAGAAGAAGTACATAAAGCTATTTAAAACCATGGATGAAAGTCATGTTCGATTTTCAAATAATAGACGACTAGTATAAACAAATACAAAAATGTTTCAGTAACAGATTACCAATAATATAGCTATAAATAACCGCTTAGGTAATATTAATAACTTGATTACCGCATAATAGTAACTGTGGACGTAGATACGGTATTGTTTCATGATATTCTACGTAGATAGATTACAAGCAAACAATAGAAAATAAATAAAGGCCCACAAGCGCGGTTGCAAATGTTTACAGAGAAAAGGTCAAAGTTGTAAACTGGAGCAATCCATTATTTTTTTCATTGCTATATTAAACTAGATGCTATCTTGTTAACCAGCTGTGGCACGTAAATTGATATTACTAAAAAGATTAAATTCAATTGTTCATAGTATCGGAACAAGGGGGCTACTCTAAGTATCTTTCGATTGGCTAAGTCATGTGCTTGTCAAGTGTTAGATATCGAACGTCATTGTCAGTTTCATACATTTTTGATGTTCGCTATCGAATCGCTTTGCAGCTCATGTACTCTGGGTAACCTCCCAGTAATAGGTATAAGTTTACTGTTCCTTTTTAGTGATTTGTAAAAAAATGCGTGACTAACGACCGAATCTTCCAACGCGATTCAAATTTAAAGGTCGCTTAAATGTAAGTCGCATCAAAATTAAACGAGATCGCGATACATTTGGAGTTTAAGCGTGGACTTAACATGTAAGACGCTCTTAAATATTTGAGTGAGGTTTGAAAATTCTTAGTCTTATATGGATAAATGGTTTTTGTTTAAAAAATAAGCTTAAATTAGGTTTGCCGATGAAATTCTTCATTGTAACATTTATTAAGGAGCACTTAAAACTTTTGGGAGCCTCTTGAGGATCTCTCGGTAAATTTGTAGGGTGGGAAACGAGGCGTTAATCTCCACAGGGATTTTAGGGCGCGATAATTTTCAACGCTGTCAGAAATAAGGTATATAAATAGCAGTTTGAATGTAAGGTCAATTATATTAACGGATCCCCTCGCCTGGATGTCATTGTACGGAATCCGAAAAAAAATAAAATGATTCTAAAAATATTTTTCTTTAAGAATAACCCGTATCTTTTGCTGGTAACTTTTATGAGATTTATCTATATCTATACTAATATTATTAAGAGAGAAACTTTGTATATTTTTATATTGAAATAACTAAAGAACTACTGGGCCGATTTCAAATATTCTTTCACCATTAGAAAGCTACATTATCCCCGAGTAACATAGGCTATATTATTTAATTCCACGCGGACGAAGTCGCACATAACAGCTAGTTTATAAATAAAAATGAAAACTTTTATTGAAATAACCTGCGTTATTTTTTAATAACTGGCTTGTTTAACTATTCGGTAAAAACGTAATGTAGAGCCTCTGATGTTTGAAGTGCTTTTATTCCAGCAAATTGCTCGGTGAGTTTATCATGAAACAATTTTATTTCTCGTTGGCTCATTAAGCGAAATTTTCATACAATTTATTTCATGCATAATTTTTTTTGCCACTTATTTTTTTATACTAGTACGTATTATAAAATCGCATCGCTGCATTACTTTATCTAAGCGCTGAGACATTTTGAATATACATTATGTGATTTTTTTGTAAATTGACTATTGTTAAAAAAAGTTTTACGAGAAGACACCTGATAAAATCAAATTAACGGAATGCTGCGTTGGAGCTGTGCCTTACTCTAGTTATGACTAGACTTAAAAAAAAACTTTATTGTCTTAAACACCGTCGTCACTTTATTGTCGTGTCACCCTAGTTTTAGTAGTTTTTTTTATTGTCCTTAAAAAATGCGTCATCTTATACATTAAAAAAATAAGGGTACTTAACTAGACAACACGCATACTTGTTTACGGTAGTAAATTTTAATTGTAAATCGACTCTCCGATTGACTACGATTTGTACGAGTATGAAAAACTTCGTTAAAAATAAAAAAGACCTTTGATGACATTTTTTAATTTACTATAAACCTAATTAAAACTTTTTGCGCAGTTATAAAGCCAGACTGTGAATTAAAATCTGTGTAGTCGGATTGGGTGTGCTTACGAAGAGAGCCACTACGCCTTTGAGATTTCTGTTAATTAGTAGTTCAATATTTAACATATTTTATCTGATAGCTTGTATACAACCGTTGTTCTTTTGACAAAATAAACAAAAGAAGGCAGTTACAAATTCGAAGATCTTGTCTACATCCTAAAAAAACGAAGTAACATTTTTTCAGTCGGAAACTGTAATCAACAGTATGAAGGAATCTACCCCCTAAAGAGGTTGACTAGGCCATAGTCAACCACGCTGGCCCATCACTGGTTGGTCGACTTCACACATATCTTTGAATGTCTTTGCCTGATATAGGTTGCATCACGATGTTTTCCTTCACCGTAAGAACGTCGGGTAAATATGAAATTCGAAAATCGATAAACACATTGGTACACAGCGGGATTAGAATTCGGGACCTGCAGATTTCAAGTTATTAGCTAAACCCCTGAGCCACCGACGTTCTCGGTTTTATACATCTATAGTAAGTAGGTAATAATTATATGGTTTTTATGACATCGTAGAGTATTAAAACGTCGCTTGAAATAACTTACTGATAATATCTCTGAGTAAGATTTTAATTAAGACATGCATATTTATTTAATAAAACCTTGGAATTTTCCATCAAGTTAAACAAAGTGGAAGGAAATTAAGCGAAGAAAGCCTTGCTCGTATTTAACATATTGTCAAAGGACTCGTAAGTTCCATATATTCGGATTTCCTCAACTTGAAAGAGCTTATTTTTATTTGTCTTACGTTAATCAAGTTCTTTGACTATGTAGAATATTGTTGTTGAACTGAATTTATGTCGCAATATAATGTTGACTTGCCTCTTCAATCGGTTAACATTCTTGTAAATGTTTTAGTCATTTTGATGCCAACGAAACATTTTATAAAACGAAGTTTACTATCAATGGAAATCCCATAAAGAAAACAATCTTACTTAATATTATAAAGAGAGAAAGTTTGTATTTTTGTATTTTGGTTTGTATTGAAATGACTCTAGAACTACTGGGCCGATTTCAAAAAATCTTTCACCGTTAACAAGCTACACTATCCCCGAGTAGCATAGACTATATTTTTCAATTCCGCGCGGACGAAGTCGCGAACAACAGCTAGTGTTTTAAATAAAGTTAATGAAAATTCGTATATACATTCAACATGCTAACAATTATTAATTCTGTGACTACAAATAAAGATAATAAATACGTAAATTAATATCAGCAATTTCCCTAAAATTTACGAGATCGTAAAAGAAAATTTCCAAAATTCCAAGCATAATTACAACGGATAATCACTCTACCTCCGGCACGGTTCGTGTGGTTATAAAATGAAACAAGCTCAAAATTAAACAATAACTGCCTCAGGGTCCCGGCAACAAATTACTATTTCACCTTACTTCATAAGGGTAATAGTAATTTGAATGTTAATATAACGTTAATAGGTCCTTCACTTTAAGACTTAAAATATCGTAATAAATATATCAAGCGTTAAAAACACAATTACAAATTCTTCCTTAACATGACCCATTTAACTACAATACATTTTTATTTTAAGAAAAACATAAGTCAGTAACAATTTTAAAAGTTTGCAGGTGAAGGAATAATTAGCCAGTCTTAACTCTGGGCTAAGTTTAACATTTTTGAGGTCAAGTAACACTTTACTTCTCAAAATTACCTTCCTAGTGCCGCTGAATAAAATATTTACGTATAATTTGAGAAAATAGGTCTAATTGTACTGTTTTGTTCTACAGGCTAGGTCTTACGCTTGACCTTTGTTGCAACTTCGTTACAAAAGTAAGGTACGTACTTTAAAATATTCACTTGATGTTAACTGTAACAATACGCTAAGACATGCAAGAAATAGAGACTAGACTTCAAAGTAAATAAAATAAGCTACATTTGTTTGGGAAAGGAGAAGATGAAGATGAAAATTAAGTGTAATATCTCATTATGGAACGCTTGAGAAAGTTATAATTAACATACTTTATATGCAAAATACGCGCTAGTCGTGGCTTGGCGGAAAATAGTGTGCCTTTTGGTTCGAACTACTACTACTACTTTATCAACTTATTAGTAAACTATATTCATGGAACAATATTCAGTTCTTATCAACTAAAGACTTTATAAACATAAACTGATCACTACTTACAACTTTGCGATAGCTTTCGAATTGTATATTTCGACCCACGATGGGCTCCATTTTCCGTAACACACAAGCGCGTTTTTTTTTACACATATCTTTGAATTTCTTCGCCGATATGTGCAGGTTGCGTCATTTGTTTCCTTCACCGTAAGCTTCCCAATTATAAAACTCAATATAATTATGTATTTTATATTAATATTTTAGCATTCAATACTAATGTTATAAAGAGGAACTGATTGTATTTTATATGTATTGAAATAACTCAAAAACTAAATCACCATTAGAAAACTTCATTATAAATAAGTAGCATGGGCTATATTTATTATTATTGTTGTTAAATCCAGTTGGACAAAGTCCAAAATCTTGCAAACTTTAATAGGTTGAAAAATAAAAAAAAGAAAACGTAGAAATAAAAGAAACAATATTCTATTACTAGCCAGTTAAGTATTCACAAACATTGCATACTTGAATAGTAAATGAATAATATCAGACCGTCCGTACTGTAGCTTTGAATGTAACCCATCCATACGTAACGTTAAATAACGGTGCCTTTCCTAGAAAAATTCGCAATACTAGTAGTTATCAGTCCTTTGAAGTAAGACACACAGAAAGTTTGCTTGTTGATACATAATATGTACTTAATGAAAGTATTCAATTACTCGTATAATAGAAATCGTATGATACAACTGAGTATTCATCTAAATTAATATATTCTAAAATATAGAAAAGATTTGTTTTTTATTTTAAAATAGCTGTTGCTTACGACTTCTTTCGCGTGGAAAAATATAGCCTATGTTACTCTGGATTCATGTAGCTTTCTAATGGACAAAGAATTTTTGAAATCGGTCTAGTAGTTTTTGAGTTATTTCAATACAAAAATACAAAACTTTCCTCTTTGTAATTTTAAATAACTTATAAACTACTGGATCGAATTTAACAATTCTTTGACCATTAGATAGCTACATTATCACAGTGTAATATAGGCCATTTTTTATTTTTTTGAACCACGATCAATTGCTAAATAGATTAAAATTTTAAAAATTTAGTAACAGTACTAGGGTATTCGTGCAAAAGTACAGGATAATATTCAGTATTCTGTTCCTTAGATTCAGTATAACTAAGTCTTCATCTAACTTCTTTAATTTAGAAGCTAAAAGCACATCTGAAAGTTCGATCTCTATTCCGCCGTCAAAGTGGTATTAAAACCGCGGGCTTCGAAATTTGCATTGTAAATCTTGACTCACTGTCATTTCACAAGCTTTTCAACGTTTATTCGACTCTAATTTAGACCAGCGTTGGATTTTAAATCAGTGTTTTGTGATATAACACAAGTAGCTTTACTCTTACCGTTTTCTTTTTGGATTTTTTATTAATCTGGCTGTTCCAAATCTTCAAAAAAAAACATTTCTGATGAATTTTAGTTCATTTAATTTAAATAGCTTTGTGAACTAATTTATACTTTAAAAGACAAAAAGCGACTAACAATAAGACCGGTTTGTATGCGAAGATGTATGAAGAAGGGAGTTGTATTCTAAACGGAATTTTATAGTATCTGTCTCTGAGGCTACCCACAGTGCTTTTCGATTGGCGATAACGCTGATAGAATCGACAAAAATGCGTGAAACTGACATCGACGATCGATAAGTCATGTGATTGTCACGATATCGAACGTCATGGTCAGTTCCATTCAATTTTGACGTTTGTTATAGAATCGCTTAGTAGACAATGTACTTTGGGTAATTCCCTACTACTATGTTGGGTGGGTATGTTTTTATTTTCTCTAACGTTTACAGAATGCGAACGTATAAAGGGCAGGTGTTAATAGAGTTACATTAATATTAATTCCACAGATTCGCACAATCTTTAAGTCGCAGGCTATTAAGAAGGAAATCTCATTACAGGGACGGCTTTTAAAGATAAGTGATGAGCGTCTGCAAGCGTTTTGTGTCTTGGAATTGAAAGGGATTTAATAAAAGAATATTTCTCTTTCTTAACACAATAGACTTGATTATTTATTTTCTTTTACTTTGAGTTATAAGTTTATTTAAATATTATCTACGAAACAGCACACGTTAATGACATTACGCCATTTTTCTAAAAGGTTTTAAAGTGGTAGAGCGAACGTGATCATCTAAAGAGAATAGATATGTATATTGTTTGATAATATAACAGACGTTAAAATATAAGTAATATGAAGTAATGACGTTTCAATATTCTGCCACATAGATTAAAATTGGCAGATGAGACATGACATACCTCATCCTCACAGCGTCTGAGACACATTTATACGAAATACACGAAACGTGACAAAGACAGTCACATAGACCCAAACAAATGTGACGTATTATATAGTATTGTGGCGCCCCAAGCGTATTTTCGGTGAACTAATTCTATATCTTTCTCTTTCTTTCTGCCATAAGCCACAAGAATTTTATTCTAGTAATGTTAACGCTGGGAATATTCTATTTCAATGGACAAGATAAAAATAAATCTCTGAGGAATATATTTTTCGGGACTTGTTCCGGTTTTGTAGAGTTTTCGTAGAGTCTTATCTACGCTGAAACGGGCTCTACAGATATTCGACCTTGTTCAAACTAAAACAAAAAGTCCTTACGAAACTTGTTTGTTTGAAATATGGTTTAAAAAACCTAAAGTAGAGTAAGAAAGATTACAGATGTTTTTAGTTTTCTTTTTAGATAAGCATATCTTAATAAGTAACCGAGTTTCTAATACAGAATATCGCAAAAATTTGTTATTGGCAGATCGAGTTTAACACAAATAATATTATAATAAGCAATTGAAGCTAACAATTCACTTAAACTCTACATGCGATGGTTATATCAAGTCTTATATTTAATTTAAGTATAGAGATAAAGAGAAGAACAAAGAACTTATTTTCTTAATATATTAGAAAGGGATTTTGAATACTTTTTAAAATAACGCTGTCTGCTTTTTTATCTACGAAAATAAAAAGACAATTGCGCGTCTACGCCTCAGCAATAGAGTTCAGATTGTCTGTATTCGCTCGTGTCTTGAATAATTTAGTGCAGCTTTTCTTTCATTGGTGCCGTGTTATGTCTTCAAATAAAAGACAACATACGTGACTGAGGTGCTTCTATTGCTTCAAAATAAGACGAACTGCGCGAATTATTTTGGAGAATTGAAGGACGAATATACAAGTGATTTTATAGACATATTGATCGCTAATATTAATATTATTCTATACCAGATGTAATCATAACTTGTACATAATTTTGAATAAATATCTTCTAAATTTCCCAGCTCTAAGATTTCGAGACTCTACCTACTATAATCAATAGTAATGTATGATTTTTTTATGTAAAAATGTATCCTCAAAGGCTGGCAACGCATCTGCGATTCCTCTGGTATTGCAATTGTCCATGGACGTCGTTGATCGCCTCGGTGTTCCCGCTGCTCGTTTGTCCCCTTTTATTTAAAAAAAAAACTGGTCAGTACCGTCACCGAAAATTACAGGTGAGTTTTTAGCCGTTTTCATTATAAAAAATTACATTGGTAATTAACTTGGTAACCATTTGTACTTGGTTTTGGTAAATAATGGTTTTAATGTGACAATTAAGTCTGTGGAATCTTCTTTAAAAGGCTAGTATGAAAAATCTACGCATATTTATTTCAGCGAAAAAGCATTTGAGCAGAATGTTTCTTAAATAATGCAACTTTTAGGTCAAGAATCCAATTTGTTACATCCTTTGGCAGCCTTTCGTTTAAGCGTCCAACGTTTTTATGGAAGCGCTCTGTATTCGTTATTGATATTTTCAATTAAAAACAGAAATCTCGTTATGCAAATTATTGGCTTCCACTCAACTTTATTAATTTATACGATACATTTAAATAAAGCAATAAACGAAATTTAACCTTTATTTCTTTTACAGATCAGGGCCCCCGTAAGGGCTACAGGCGCCTGTGTGCAAAAAAAATATTTTAATTATCTTTTTTTTAAATGGTACGTAGGTGCTTGAAATA
Organism: Papilio dardanus tibullus; assembly: GCA_013186455.1. NCBI lineage: Eukaryota > Metazoa > Arthropoda > Insecta > Lepidoptera > Papilionidae > Papilio > Papilio dardanus. The sequence goes on from QDHC01005221.1 coordinate 323,036, forward strand.
TAGCAAAAAACTTTTATTTTATTTTTTTCTGCCTCTTGGCTATAGCGCCCCTTAAGGGTGGCGCCCGTGTGCATTCCACACTTTGCATATATGTTTTTAATTTGTATTTAATTTACAAATGTCGTGGATCAATTGTGTCACGTTGCATTTGTAGGGTATATTAACCCAACACGCGCACCGTCTCTTGCCGGCCATGACACCTGTTACGACTGTCAACATAGCATGATGCTCGAGACACCCAAAAACAACCAGACCATAGCCAATACATGAATGTTCTAGGCTCTATTTTACTAAATCTCCAACGTTAGTCTATCAATGAAACGATTTATATTAAACCGTGTTTTTTATAAAGAAACCTATTAAATGGAGCATGAAAAAATATATTTTTATTATCTCTTATGTGTATTTGTTTTGGCTTCTTTCCGCAAGGGTTCGGTTTATCTCAAAGGTCATACGATCACTCTTTACATCAAAGGCCCTTTTCTCATGATAATCTTTTAGCACGGGCGGTTGTAAAACATTTTATGATTTATTGACGATACAAGTACATGGAAAATAATATAAAGATAGCTTTGTTTATGCATACAACCCGTTTGTGACTTATAGCCGACCACTGAAATATCATAATATGTAACACTAACAGCGTTTTAAGTAAGACGAAGCTTAATACAATTTCCACACATAGTTTTACGCCTGTTAGATTGTAAACGGCGCTTATTGAGTTCGCTTCAGTATTGGGTCGATAATAAGAGGATACAAAAATAAATATGTTTTGCTCTCCTTAGGATTTATTAAAACAATGAAAATAACTATAATTTAATGAAAACGTAACGTACAATCCTTATTCTTATCCTTACATAGTATAAAACAAAAACGTTTTTTTATGTCTGTCCCTATATACGCTTGTTATAACTACGCAACGGATTTTGATGTGGTTTTTTAAAATAGATAGATTGATTCATAAGGAAGGTTTATACATATATATCTAGCGACCCGCCCCGGCTTCACACGGGTGCAAATATAGTTTATTAATATAACGTAAAATTAACTTATTGAAATCTACAGCTTTGATTAATTTAATTAATAAATAAGCTTCATTTATATTACATAATTCAGATATATTTTTATAATAACAAACTTGATCATGCATGCGACTATGAAATTCTGTCTATAGAGTTTGGATCGCATCCAACTTACCTTTGGAAGTCGGCCAATATAAACCCATAAATCCATTCAAATGCATCTCACACCAAAAGCGATTATGTCGATGAATCACACATCTTTGCATTCGATTTTTAATAAGTCGTTGTTTTTAAACAAAAATGGACTGGATAACATAAACTGTGTACCGTTGAACGAATTAATAAAAATTAATTTGACTTAAAATTAAAACACACATAGACCGATTCGAATGGTCAACGACCGAGCTCTTGCTGATGCATCTTGCTCTGCATTTGCCGCATCTACCACGGGGTGTGCTCTGAAGAATTGTTTGGAAGAATTCGTGCTGCCGACTTCCGTCATCGGACGAGTCGACAGACCGCCAGTTTCCATTCGCACCACCTCAATGGCTGGCAATCCTCTACAAGGCAGTTTTCACGCAACTTCCTGCCTCGCATTACCGCACTGTGAAATAGTCTGTCTTCGGTTGTATTTCCAAACCGCTACGACTTAGGGAACTTCAAGAAGCGAGAGTATAACCTCCGCAAAGGCCGGCAACGCATCTGTGGTTCCTCTGGTATTGCAGATGTCCATGGGCGTCGTTGATCACCTCGGTGTTCCGTGCTCGTTTGCTCCCTTTTCTTATGAAAAAAATAAAACAGTTTTATATTCAGCTCTTCTACCTATAAAAAAGTTTAAACTTTAAATGAATTTACTGATGTGTTAGCAGCAACGAGCCCGGTTCTTTTAATGATTTTATAACAATGTTTAGCAAAGGCTGAAATATAGAAACTTGTACTATATTAATTAAATATAGATTAATTTTCATATGCTCAAAAGCTCGCGTTTTTTTGTGCTTATTTTTAGAATTCTGTAAATTATTCTCTAACAAAATGTTAAATGTTATTTTTTTTGTAATTGTATTCTGACCTCGTTTCAGAATAACGTGCAACAATGTTTTAGGTATGATTGACTTAAAATGATAGTCGTGGCTAACCATAGATTTTGTATGTTTTTAGAAATTGTGCCAAATATATTTTGGATGTTTGCCGAAATCACTTCCATTTGTTCCAAAAAACAAATAATGTAACTTAAAATGTTTCGAATACAAACATTAAAAAAAACCTTTTCTGATAAAGATTACGAGTGAAAAATACCTACACGTGAAAGCAAACAAGCAAATACATCCTTCTGATTCGCTCATGTAAAAAAAACATATTTCTAAGAAAAACCATTCATGCGATCCTTTGATAAGTTTGCGATTTGATTAAATAATTTTACTAAAGAAAAATTGTCAAAGGAAAGAAACACGAAATTTATACTAAGGTAATAAAAAAACTTTTACTTGATAACAAAATCGCTGAGTTCAACTTCAACTTGAGTTTTAATATTACTCACTTCCCAGTTTAGAATTCTGTCATCGAATTACTTTTAATTAGGATCTGTAGAAAGGAAATTGATATTGCAAGAAGGATTTCGTCTTCGAATACTTTTTTATGTTAAAAAAACCAGTGAGAGAATTTGAATTTGGAGTTCGGAAAGATAGATTTTATAATTTAGCGTTTTTTTTAATTCCATTTGTAACAAGTCGCGAGCGGCAGCTGTTTCATAACTGCCCGGATAATAATCATTGACATGACCTTTATGTGTAAGGGAAAGGGGGAAAATAATTAATTATAATCAGCTAACATTATAACGGTATTTCATTAAATGAAACAAATGCCTTTAATTTAAATTTAATTTCAAGCAACTACGCGTAGACTTCCAAAGTTTAGAAATTATTTGACTTAATTTGATTATAAGAAGTGACTACGGAAATTACGGTAATAAATAGCATTTCGAAATCAATTTCCTTTAGACGACGGAAACATTCACTTTATTCGTTACTCCGGGTAAATTAGAAAATTATTTATGTCAAAGTTGAATTTAAATTCTAAATATCTGTTAGTAGCGATGTTTGTTGTACAGTTGACATGAAACTGGTTTTATATTTTGATAGGTTTTGAGTAGTGGTTGTTTTTATGGATAGATTGTTCATGAATAAATTGATTTTTTATGAGCCATATCTTTGTTGTTGAGTAGGTAAGAAAATTACACGAGGCTTGCGGCGTAAGGACGTAAGGAATATCGTTAACTGTTAGAGTAATATATCTCTACTTGGAGTTCAATTACAGTTTTAATCTGCCTTGTAATACGGTGTTTTAATATGAATGTGACATCGCTAAGAAAGTCGAACAATAAAGGGAAAGATTCACGGACAGTTACTCCCTGTCCTTTTACCCATAAGTACCACAAGTAAGTTGTAAGCATTAGTTTTATATTTCTAACTAGCGACCCGCACCGGCATCGCATGGGCGCAATGCTGATACATTGCGCCCATGCGATGCCAGTGCTAAATACACTATAGAAAAACTGTGAAAGCCGTATACAACAGCCAAACTAATAATAATTGCACCCGTGCTAAGCCTTAGAGGGTCGCTAATTATACATATAAACCTTCATCTTCAATCACTCTATCTATTTAAAAAAACCGTATCAAAACCCTTTGCGAAGTTTTAAAGATTAAAGCATACATAGGGATATAGGGACAGAGAAAGTGACTTTGTTTTATACTATGTAATGATATAAAGCTCCAAAAATGACATTAATTTTTCGCAGTACAATAAAGTCTATATAAAATTGTGGTCAAAATATACAGGCTTGTTATTCAGCTATCCGAGCCATAATAAAACGTTTTCCATGTCGGTCACAGCATTGTTCCATACATCAACGCGAGCCTTTTCGGCGTGTGCGGGCAGCGTGAAGCCTAAATGATGTTTCACCCCATTGCACATGTAACGACCCTTCAAAGGGAATGAACTTGTGGTTTTTCTTTACTTTTATAATATGTTACTTAATATTACCTTTACTTTCAAATGTTGGCGAATAAACAATTTTGTCATACGAGTCCACAATTAAATTATTTCCTACACACATTGAGGGATAATGCATGGAAGCTACGAAATGAAATAAAAAGGGAAGAGTTATGAAATATACGAGTAACAAAATATAAAAAAACGTGATTTTCTTCTTAATATTAATAAATTGTTGAGAAATAAATAAAGTTTCAATATTTCAAGAATTTCATCCAAAATCGGTTGCTACCGGTTTCCATACCTCTGAGCCGATATAAGTCGATAGAGTTTCCGAAACGTACTAGCTTAAATCTATGCATATATGAAGGAGAAGAGGAATACGACTGGAAGATTATAGTATCGTTTGAAATACATACAAATAAACTATTTACTAGTGGAATCCGATGATATTTTATAAGAGGATATATTTTTGAAGTTGAGAATTTAGTCATACTCGTACTTAAATGTAATTTTCAGTGTTCATAGTGCAATACAAATACAGACAAACCTAGATAAACGAGACCTGGACAAGCGGGTAAGCTATATAAGCGAGAGTCATTCTATGGTCCCGCCGAGCTACCTCCGTATGCGAGAAACTCTGATTAGAGAGAAACCTCAATGCGAGACAAAAATCCTGCTCCTTTGGACTTGGGGCCTCTTAAGGGCTCGTGGCGCATGTGTGCAAAAAAATATTTTAGCGCCCCTTAAGCATTTTTAATTATCTTTTTTTAATGGTAGGTAGGTGCTTGAAATAAAGCAAAGAATTTTTTTTTTGGGCCTATGTCTTTGGCGCCCCTTAAGGACGGCGCCCGTGTGCATTGCACGCTTTGCATATATGTACATCCAGGTACGACTGTAATTAAATATTCAATTACAATCGATATTGTATTTTGTAAACAATCAAAATAATTGTCATTCTAGGACCTTTCCAAAAATAGTTGTAAAATAAAATTGAAATGATATACCAGGCGCACATATATTCATTTAGAAACAGGGATTAAAAAATGGCATGCATTTTATATATCCACATTCATATGCATGAAGCGGCATAAAGCCCGGTCCTGAAATGCAAATTCAAGAGAACTCAACAAAAGTGGCTTACTGAAATTTCATATACGATATTTGTTTTTGATGGCACTAACGTTTGCTTAGCTTTGTAAAGCGGTACGAAAATCATAACTAAATTAAAAATGGCTCTACAAAAATTTAAGAAAAATAAAAAATATTTTTTTAAAGTTCTAAAAATAACCGAGCTGCTTTAACGAAACGTTATTAGACTTAACGTGTATTTACTATTTTCATCTAATAAAAGATAAATAAAAATGTGATTTTTTGTAGTCGAATTTTGCCATTGTAACAACGCGACATAATTCAGCTCCGTACGTTCGTAGTTGAATTAATTACAAATGCAGGTGCTATGAGGAATGAAGTGAAATTCTACGTTAATAGTACTAGTAATTCTTTTGTTTTTATTATTGTTTATAGCTGAGTGAATTAAGAGATTAAATACGAGTCGTTTTACTGTCATTCATTATAGTCATTCAACACAATCATTACTAATAATTAAAGACAAAAAGGCGATGTCTTTAGGACCCGTTCTTCGTCATTCATTCACCATTCATCAGTAAAGGTAACAAGGAAAATTCATATCTTTTGATTTTAAGAATAACTTTATACTTTAGCTTTTTAGTTTGGTGCAGTTCTGTGAGCCTATCAACGACGTAGCAAGCCCATAAAAATTAATCGTCAATGCTATCCCTAAAGAACGTTAGAAGGTATATGTAGTCATGCGAACTTTATTTATATATATTTTATATATTTGAAATAAAATGTATTTTAATGCATTATTACTTCATTCGTCGTTGAGTTTATTTTATGATCTTATAAAGTATACAATAATTGTTATTGTAATACAGTCGAACCTAGAGCGAGAGTCCAAGGGACCACGATATTTGTCTCAAATATTATAGATGTTTCTCTCTAATCCGAGTTTCTAGTTTATAGATGTAGCTCGTCGGGGCTATAGAATGACTCTCGCTTATACAGGTTTCACTGTATTGAATTTCTATTTAATTTACAATAATATAAAATCATGCTGCAGGCCGTATATAAATTGGGTCTTTCGAAGAAATGTCTTAATGTATTAGAATATTTATTTGAAAAAACAATTGAGCGCCGCGGGTCCGAGAAATTGATGAGCTTATTTTATATCAATCTAATATTTGCGAAATGATATCTATACTAGTTTAACGAGAAAAGATTTAGTTGTTTGTTTGCATAAAATAGGGACCAAAATTACTGAACCGATTTTAAAAAAATCTTTCACTGTTGGGTTACACTATCCCCGGGTGATATGAGTTTTTTTTTTAATTCCACGCTTATGACCACGGCATCAACTAGTTCTTTATATTTTCGTACCTTTTAAAACTGTTCTATTTAAGGTTTGGTACTTAACATTTTCCACGACCAAGTGTTACCCTCATTGGTAATAAATGTGAAGGCAGACAATTCGCTTTGATTTTAAATGTGACCAACCGCACTGAAACTTAATAAAAAAATAGACGAAATTGGTTTTCCTATATTATTTTACTGTTTTATTATTTTATATTATGGAAGTAGCAAACGAGCAAGCGGCCACCTAGATTCGCTGAAATAGCGAAGCGACCTCTGGCCATAGACATCTGCAATTGCAGATGCGTTGCCTACCCTTAATCTACAGAGGAGGAGATTCACAGTAAGAGGGTAATTCCTCTCCCTATGCGTCCCCTCCACCACCAAATCTACTAATAATTGATTGTTTTAATGTGAACCAAAAATAAAATCGTTTTCACTTTCTTTTATATTTTTATATTCCAGACACTGCCAATTTTTATTATCATTCGATTTCAGCAGCAGTATTTATACGTCCCACGGGAAATGTTCACGCTTACAAGTAACTGCCTTAAAGCCTGAACTGAATTTTAATAGGCCTTCGGAAATAAAGTGTCATTATTTAATATGAAAAAAAAAAATCAAATCCATGCAATAAGTTTATACGACTTGGCATTGAAACTCCAATTTAATATAATAAAATGAGGCGAGACTGAGTTATTCACTAATAACTTTGACGCCCATTCAGTTATCGAGTTCTTGTCTCTGTCACACTTTACAATAGAACAGAGGTCACAAGTTTAACAACACTTTAAAGCCATGAATAAATACAACGTAGTCTTCAATAAGTTTAACAAAGGGACTGTCTAAAACTTCTTAACTCAACAACATTGTAACTTGTTACTATCTCAACAATGGAATAAATCATTAGCATTTATTACATTTATCTTAGAGCCATTTCCAACTAGTATTGAGTTAGGATCTGAAATGGAAAGGACCCGGCACGTTAGTGTCGCATGAATAACTTTTATTATAATGTCATCTGACCCGTGCGAGTATTTCACATAGTTATCATCGAATTCACACTGAATACTGTATTGAACTCCGTTCGTCCGTGAAGTGGAAGTTCGACTAAGAATATATTTACAAAGATTTCTTTGGAAGTGAAAACAAAGTTCTATATACGGTGTAAATAAAATGATGAACAAAAATTACAAAGGTCAAATGACCCAAGGGACCACGACGTTTGTCTCTCTAGACCGAGCTTATCGGATATGGAGGTAGCTCGTCGGGACCAGGGAATGACTCTCGCTTATAGAGGTTTCTCGCTTATACAAGTTTTACTGTAATTGAAATAATTGGTAAAGACCTTACAATTCTAATAGGTCCTAGTACATGGCCTAGTATTTCTAGTATTCGAACGCCTCATGAAATATGAACCAACTTAACTTGCCTTAGCTCTTAATTATAATGAGATTTCTTTTATACCCATTAAGCTGTCTTGTTAACTTTTCCAACGAGAAATTAAATTTTCAAGGCATCGAGTCGCCTACCTCCACCGGCCACAACCGTTACATAAACTAGTTCAAGCAAAAATTACTTATTCAAAACGTTCAACCCGAACGAAATTAATTACTTTCCTGTTAGCCTGGTTAATTATTTGATTGTGTTATAAGAATTTTAAGGGTAGGCGACGCATCTGTAATTGCAGATGTCTATGGGCAGCGGTTGTTTCGCTATTTCAGCGAATTCAGATGGCTGAATAATATACTAGCTGTTGTGCGCGACTTCGTCCACGTAGAATTAAATAATATAGCATATGTAACTCGGGGATAATGTAGCTTTCTAATAGTGAAAGAATTTTTTAAATCGGCCCAGTAGTTCTTGAGTTATTTCAATACAAACAAAAATAATAAAAATACAAAGTTTCTCTCTTTATAATATTAGTATAGAAAAAAACATACCTATCTATAGTTTTGTAGTTTGATCATATTAACCAAACCACCAAAGTAGGAATATTTTTGACAATTTTCATGGGAACCATTGCTTACTCGATTACGATTGTTGGAAAAAGTGTAGGTCTTTAAGTTTTAAGTAAGTATAACCACACGCAAAGTCGTCTAAAGGTTTCTCAAGCACTCCCTGAGTGTAGATTTCTTACAACAAACACTTATATACTCATTATCGACTGAAGGTATCCGTGTTTTCATCAATCAACCGTAAAACTCCATAAAAATTATATTATAATATTTTTACAAAATTAATTATCAATAACAAAATTTTGATTACACTTGGATACAAATTATAATATCTAAAGTAATTAAGGGCTCGATTCTAGTTACACAAATTAGGTGAAAGATCCTTAAGAAGCACTTCAAAGTTTTAAGTGTTCCTTACGCAATGTAACGTTGAACTTCACAGAATTGTAATCTACAAAATTTACCTTCAATTAATTAAATTGTAATTAAATCTTGACCATACAATATATTACAAGAGATTACCAATTAAAATCAAAAGATAATTTGTAAACAAATATTCTTAAACTAAAAATAACTGCATGCACTTCTCCTATGTCTATCACGTTTTTCCTTAACGGGGGTCAAAAAACTTGCTTTCTTGATATTATTTAATACATTTAAAATAAAATTGGAGTTTGTTTTTAATTTTAACAGTAGATTGAAATAATTAAAAAACACGAAGAGTATCAAAACAAAAAATTAAACTAAAATATATCAGAATATAACGATCATATAACCTTCCTAAACAAGTTAAAATACAAAACAAATACGAATACATGTAATATTTGTTCACCACTTGGGTATATGTAAGAATAACAGAGAATAGCCTTCGTGTGTAAATAGTGTATCAAGGAAAACATTGAACGGGTAAATGTTAAGTACGAAGTAATTGAATTATTCCATTCATTGGTTTAATATATTAATACAATATATCTATTATTAATTAACTAGTGATCGCCCTCGACTTCGTCAGCGCAGTTATTAAAACAATAGCAAACATATTGCATTTGTATGCCTTAACTTAAACATTTATTTGAAGCATGATGACAATTACTGAAGTAGAATATTTAACAATACAGTCAAACATGAAAAATGTAAAGTATAAAATAAATTACAAGGAAAACAAGCAATATTTTATTTAATTGTAATGATAAAATTAATAGTTATAATAATAAACTAATTGGTATCGTTGGTCAAATAAAACTTAGTCTCTGGGCACTCGTTTCCTAAGTCCTGTCGTATTCGAGTTATGAAATTTAATTATAACGAAACAAATTTAGTTATTATTCGCCACGAAGTTAAACTCTTCGGGGAATAGTTGACTACAACTCTCACCTACTCTATAAACTATTTGAATGTATTGATTTAAACTTTGATTAACACATGGTATTGTTTAAGTATGGTATGGTATATTCACAGTGGTAGAGCCCGCATTACCATCTTCGCACGAATTGCCCGCCTCGCCCGCTGAAATACCACGACCATACAGAAGACAGACGTGAAATGCAAGCAATTCCGTGTTTCGCGTGAGGAGTGTGCATCTGCGATAGCAGATGTCTATGGGCAGCGGTCGCTTCGTTATTTCAGCGAATTAATGTGGCCGCTTGCTCGTTTCCAACTTTTTAATATAAAAAAGTAAAATAATACATAGTAGTAAAAAATGGTGTTACCCATTGATTTTAAATAAGGTTAAATATTGTAGACAAGAAAAATCGAAGACAGGGTCTCTATCGATTTCGTAATAAATGTACTCTACCGTCGTTTTATTCGCGGTTTTAACTGTACTAGGGGGTTACCAAAAGTATCTTTCGATTAGCGCTATCACTGATGACATCGACAGAAATGTATGAAACCGACATTGACATTCTATAAGTCATGTGCTTGTCATGTGTGAGATATCGAACGTCATTGTCGGGTCCTTACATTTTTGATGTTCGCTATCGAAGCGCGTGTACTTTGGATAACCCCTCAGTTCGACTGCGCAGTTAAAACTGACGTGTGTACGTCAATTAACTGTACAGTTAAAACTGAACGTTTGTAGCCTACTTAAGTAATACTTTCATGTAAATATGACTGACTGGTATAACATGAATTGAATGTAGTGTATTAAGTATATTAATAGATAAATAAATACTTTTTATATATTTGTTTGGTCTAAGTATTTATTTATGTATAAGAAAGTGCTGCGTGAAGATTTGCTTTCTAAAGATTAATGCATAGCCCGCTTCTGTGGCCAAGCAGCGGCAGTAATCCTTCTTCTTTTCATCGCCTCTTAGTGAACATGATCCAACTAAATTGAGAAAATAAACTTAAACCAGGTCTTAGCGACGAATAACATAACAGAAAGTAAATATTAATATTGTGGTTATAAGTTTACATTATTAACACAAATCAAGCTTGAACTTAGAAAATCACGAATAAATATTATTTAGATTTTTTTTCGAATAAGAAAGGATATAAAATTATTTTATCTATACTAATATTATAAAGAGGAAAGATTTGTATTTTTGTATATATTGAAATACCTCAAAAACTACTTGACCGATTTCAAAAAATCTTTCACCGTTAGAAAGCTACAGTATCCCCAAGTAACATAGGATATTATTTTTTTATTCCGCGTGGACGAAGTCGCGACCAACAAGCTAGTAGATCAATATAAATGGTGGGAACTAATGTAAAGGGATATTTAAGAATATTAGTTTATCATTGTTTGCATATTTTGTTTTTTATTTATTTGAATATGTTATGCTTATTTTTTATCAATGTCTGACATTCAAGTTAAGGTTATAAATATGCAATGAAACAAAACATACTAAATATTTTACGAGTTTTTGTAAATAAAGTCGTAAAGTGTACGCAGATCGTAAAATCTGCATGAGAGAGTTCGCTGAAGAATTTTAGTTTGTCGCACGTATTTGTATTTGTACAGGCGTTAAAACTCAAATACTTTCTATTGAAATATTTATTATACTATAGATGGAACATTCGAAGCACACAAAACACTAATTAGAAAATTATAACAACCACAAAACAAAAATAGTCTTTGTTAAAAATTCTTTTAAATAAAATAATAATAATGAAAAACGACAATTAACACTTTAATGAATGTTTAAGTTCATTCTACTGTTTATTTTATAAATATAAAAAAAAACACTTTTTCCCAAACTTGGGAAAATTTCCATGATACTGTGAAACATTTTATTTTTTTTATAATTTCTTACGCGGCCCGCATATTGTTGTCAAATTACTATAGAGCGCTCCCTCTATGCATAATATCTCTTTGTTCCTGTTATTTGTGTTTCCACTCAGTAGCCACAAATGTTTTTAACCTTCATTTAAAACTTTAATTTGTATTTCTAAAACGAATCACAAACATTTTTTTATACAGTTTAAAACAAAATCATAAAAAGCGTAATGAAATTCTAACAACTTAAAATATGTTTACTTATTAAAAAACAGTCAAATTGAACATAAAATCTTTTTAAAATTCTCAATGCAGAACTCGTATTTCTTGAAATTAAGAATGTGTATATAGAAATTATATTAAATAAATATCTTTAGATGAATTTTCTATTATAAAGGTCACAATAGAGGAATGTCTATGAGAATTATTGATAAATGGCTCGTTAACTATAATAATAGTGATATATTTGAACTGATATGAGAAGGTAATTCCGATACATCTTCCATTTCCTTATAATAATGAGGATATTAATGAACCACTAATGTATTGCAAAATCATTTCATGTAAGTGGTTGAAGGATGGAAATTATTGAAATCTATATCTATACTAATATTATAAAGAGAGAAACTTTGTATTTTTGTATTTTTGTTTGTATCGAAATAACTCTCAAGAACTACTGGACCGATTTCAAAAAATCTTTCACCATTAAAAAGCTATATTATTCCCGAGTAACATAGGCTGTATTATTTAATTCCATGCGGACGAAGTCGCGCGCAACAGCTAGTGGTTAATGTAATCAAAGATATAATGATCAAAGTAATGAAATAATAAACATAAACATTTCTAAATTTAATAATAATATGCCTACTTATGATAACCTACCTATTGCCGGCGATTTTGTCTGTGCGGTATTAATAAAAAACGACTTTATTACTTGCTGATTATCTTTCTAACGGCGAAAGAATTTTAAAAATGCACCATTATTTCAATACTTGCAAAAATATACATCCTTGTTTTTTATAATATTAGTATAGACAAGGACTTTACTCATTATCTTTTAGGTAATCATAGTGATAAATTAAAGGACTGATACTGGACACGTTTAAAATTACATTTCACATTGTAACCGCATAGAAGCTAATAAATGGAACAGTGTTAAAGCAAGACATTGTAGTGGCATGCAGGAAGGAATCTCTGTTCTGCATTGAATATTATATACCTGCATCTAATCACGTTTACCACAAGCTCGTGTGATATAGCATTTTAATTTTAGATTACATGTGAACATAATTCAATAAATACTAAGTAAGAATGACATACATTGTGAAAAAAAAATCTCCATTGATTGATACGATTTTGCGAAAGTTTATGCTTACTTAAAATATTGTGGGTGTGTTCAAAACAAAACTAACTTTGTAAATATATTTTTGCAACAAAAATCCAACAGTAGCCAATTTTCAATCATTAGGCAATGACAGTCTGTGTAGTTTGGGTTGCACCCAGATAACCTTGGAAGATCGCCAATATCAACCAACAAATCTTTTCAAATGTATCCTCATAAATAACTGGATTTCATACATATACATATAATATTACGACTAAATAATTTTTGGACTAATCTCAGTTTATGACACTGCATACTCGTGTCAATTTCGATTATTTTTTTTCTGCACAGAAAATAAAAAAAAATGTTTTAACCTCTTAAAAAAATTGACAGTTAGCCCGTACTCACGGGCGCTTTTTCAACGCGCGCTAAAAAAGCGTTGAAATAGAACAAATTCATTTCCGTGTATCTGGAAAGTTACCCAAAGTAGATGCGCTACAAAGCGAGTCGATAGCGAACATCAAACATGAAAGGACCTGACAATGACGTTCGATATCCCACACGTGACAAGCACATGACTTATCGATTGTCATTGTCAGTTTCATAAATTTTGTCGATTCCATCAGCGATATCGCCAATCGAAAGATACTTTAGGTAACCCCCTTGTTCACACGTCGGCTTTTAAATGTTTATCGTGCATCGTTGTGTTCTGAATCCCGTACGTACGAAACAAAAGTCATTTCACAGCGATCGTCAACGCCGACGTCAAAAAAGCGTTCGTGTGAATGCAAGCTTCATTTTTCATTGAAGAATTTATCGATACAACGTTTAGCAGATACATTACCTTTTCATAATTTTATATTTATTTTATATTAAAATGCTAATTAATTATAAAACCTTTAACTTCAGGTATAGAAAGAAGGGTTGTTAAGAGCGAGAATTAATTAAAACGCGTTCATGCAGAATTTATTATTACTCTGTCAATGAGAAATGTAAAAAAATATGTTTCTTTTACTTCTATACAGTTTCCATTATTAACAGTAAGCTGGATATTAAATAAGTATTGTTTTGTTATAGAAATAATACTTAACCTAATTATAAATTGTGTTTTTATTTTAGAGTGACATGTATACTGACATAATAAAGACGAAAGGTTTGTTTTGTATGAATTAAACTCAAAAACTACTGATCCGATTTCAACAATTGTTCACTATTAGAAAGCTAAATTATCACAGATTTACAAAAGCTATATATTTTCTTTCCGCGATAATGAAGCCACGAGTAACAGCTAGCATTGAATAATATTTATTATAGTGATCAATTTTTAATTGTCAGTAGTAGAGATACCGAAAATTCAACATTCATTTGTTTATACAACATGGTTGATAAGTTGCGGTATTAGCTCATATTAACCCTTAAATGCATGATTTTTCTTTTTAAATACAATAAATTGAAACCGGTGGATAACTAAACATAGATTATGTGAAAAATAAAGATTGTTTTGTTTTCTAAATTGTATATTACGTAAAGAAGAAAACACTGATGTGATGATGATGATGATATAGCCAGGGTTCATCTACGAGTGAATATATTTAAATGGGTAAGTACACAAGGAGTAAGGACGATGTAAGGGTATACTGATGTACATATACATCGTCATGCATTTAAGGGTTAAGCCGGCGGTAGACGTTTTGTTATTTAACTGTACTGTTTTAAATGCACAGTCACACATTTACGTACACTCGTCAATTTGAACTGCACAGTCAAACCTGCAGTTCTCAGTTTTGCCTACACACATCAGTTTTTACTGTGCAATCGAACTGAACAGTGCAGTAAAAACTGAGCGTGTGTAGCCGGCTTTACTGATAGACACAATAATTCAATCTATTTTTGAATTATTCAAAATGCTTGCACATAAATATTGTCTATTTTTCTCAAGTAGGTGGTAATTTTGCAGACTCAAACTACTGCAGTGCATGTAATTGAGTATTTTATACATGCATGGAGTCAACAGAAAAGTTACAAAGGTGCAAATGCGGATGCATTCGGAAGCACGAGTGTGCATGTAAATTCATTTGATTTAGTTTCTGTTATTTTAATTCATAGACATGTTGCGTTAGACTACATAAGATTATTGAAATTGTAAATGATTTATTTCCGAAGATTTATATTTTTAGAAACTATAGGTGTTAAAGAAGCCCATAATTATGTGAAGGATAGAACTACATACTGTATGGGTAGGTACTACGAGTAAAAATCTTTAATACTTCTGAAGTATAGTTTAAAGTAAGTACACTATAATCAAAGTATTTAAAATATATTTTATAGTTTTTTTAAAATTAATTTATGAGGAACTTTTTTAGTATGTATAAATGTATGTATAAAAATAACTCAAGAACTACTGGGCCGATTTTAAAAATTCTTTGACCATTAGAAAGCTACATTAACCCCGAGTACCATAGGCTATATTTTTTAATTCCTCTGTTACGAAGTCAGTACTTCTTAATTAGCGTATTTTTACAGCGTTAACAGTAAATAAAGCGCAACGTTTTACTTAAATATATTGTTGTGAAATCATGTTGATCTCAAAGACTAAGCTCAAAGCTTGCAAGGCAAACTTCGTAGCAACGATAAGCGGTTTGCGGTGCGACAACTAAGTATTTCTCAAGTTCCTACCGTAAAGGATAGATTCCGATCTGGTTAATCCATAATACAGATATCTGACTTTCATAAACATATAGCTTTATAACTTAGTAAAAAAAGCATGTAACATTTTATTTATACCGTGCCTGTCTGTTTTTTATATTATAAAGTGGCAAGCGAGCAAGCGGCCATCTGGGTTCGTTGAAATAGCGTAGCAACCGCTGTCCATAGATATCTGCAATTGCAGATACGTTGCCTACCCTTAATCTACGGGGGAGGAGACGCACAGCAAGATGATAAATCCTCTTCCTATACGTCCCTTCCCCCGCCAATCCACTTACCCTTCTCATTATTTGCTTGTAAGAAAAGCATAGGAATGGATAGTGGACTAAAATTAGGCCTGGTCAGTCTGCATGGCACTACAAAAACATAGTAAGTAGCGTTCTTCCAGACTCTAATCCCAGAATATAATATTCATCTATCGATTGTAACTTCCGCATTTATCATACTTAGAAGAAATAAGATTATATATACTTCAATAACTTATGTGTTCAGTAAATTTGGGCATCGTACAAAATAGAAGGGATCCAATTTTAAAAGTTATAATCCTCTGTAAATATCGGGTCCTGTTGACTGATCTACGTTACGATAGGGTTGACGCGTTCAAAAGATATGTACTTACTATAGTCCCTCCGAACGGGTCGATTCGACCGTATGCATCAGCAAAGGTGCTACGTTAGTAGTTTCAGTATGGTTGTACTATACGTGTTCATGCTCTCATTAATATGGATGGATGGACGTAACCTACAAGGATGTATGCGTAGAATCAACACATATATCCTAATCAGTAATAGCTACGCCGTGTTCTACGTCGTGCGCTACGCCATCTACGACACGCGCTACGTCGTCTACGAAGTTCATGTATAAAGAAAATATAAAAAAGATTTGCCAGCACCGCATCGTATAAAAAACTCGACATATTCTGTTTCTTCCATATGAGGTTATAAATGCGTTGTACTGAATATATAAAAATACAAATCCTTCCTCTTAAAGTAAGGTATATTTTAAAACGTAATTAGGGCAGTGGAATTTTGTATAGAACTTACGAATTTTGTACGGCTTAGTAGTTTGTGACAAGTGCGGTTACGTCGCTTCGTGAACTATTTTGAGCTCGGGTAAACTTCCATATTGTTCACAATTTACTGAATATTGTTCCTTTGTGGACGGTACAACGTTTGTATTATTGCCGTGTTTCAAATATGCAAATTAAGTGCAAAACTTTATGCTTTAATGTAGAAAGATTTATAACATTTATGTGATTTTTATAGCAACCATTAAAGAATAAGTCTAGTTTCGTAGTTTAACAAATTATATTGTCTACAAACTATCTTTGTTTTATTACTAGAAACTCGATCGGGAAACATCGAATATTTATGTGTAACGGCGGTGGGTATTTATTCCGTTGAATCTTTTTGATGAATGAGGAATCGCTAGCTTTATTTCCTTCCTTTTTCTTTTACTTTCCTTTCTATTTGTTTCTTATTTCTTTGCTACTAAAATACATTTACGTTGAACAGTTGTACATATAAACAACTTTTCTGTGGTATAGTAAAACAAGGAAACACCTATTGCATGAAGCCCATAAATGTAATCTAATTTTAACCACACAAGAAAATCTTTTTATCTTTACCAGCTCCAATATACGTCGCTAGGGGCGAGAGCCTACCCTAAGGGGTGACTAGGCCATAGTCAACCACGCTGGCCTAGTGCCGATTGGGTGACATCACACATATCTTTGAATATCTTCGCCGATACGTGCAGGCATCACGATGTTTTCCTTCATCGTAGGTGTATCTTAGAAAGTATTCTAAATTGTTTTAAATCTACATTAACAAATCTGTCTTCATCAGACTATTACGTGGTTGAAATTAAGTATTTTGCTCTTTAAGGTGTTTTTATCCACCTATATCTTATACAGATGTATGTACCGTGCCCGCATGCGAGGCTTATTATTAAGCTTAACGCGACCGAGAGTAAAGGGCGTGTCTATCTTCGTTCTCATCACGACAAATTACTAAGTGATTTCTTGGTAAGGCTCAAAGACGAAGCCTCCTCATTCTAAGCTATATAATTAGAGTTAATTATGAATAATATATCGTATATGTACACTATGCTATTTAATCTGAGGCAATTCTGAGAATGTTTACGAAATGTTTTTGAATATCTGATTTTATTATTTGAATACTTCGTTTTCAGTTTAATGCTAGTATAATTATTTTTATTTTATTTGATACTTACAAATTAGGCTTTAATTTCTAATTTCATTTTCAAAATAATTCATTAAGTACTATAATATTGTAAGCGGATATGTACAGCGGGTTTGCGACTTGTCTTTGAAATGTGAATAAATTTAAGGAAAGAAAATTGAAATGAAGTAGACATCATGTCAAAGCTTTATTTCCCAAAGGAATATGTTACTTTACCACCGTTGACATAGGTAAAACAATATACGTGTATGTTACATTTTTCCTGAATTTCGTTTCAATGTTTTATGAAATTTTAGTCCACTTTCCCTTCCTATCCTTTTCTTGTAAGGAAGTGATGGGAAGGGAAGATGGATTTGGCGAGGGAGGAGACGCATTAGAGAAGGAATTGTCCTCTTTCTGTGCGCCTCCTCTTCCGTAGATTAAGGGTAGGCAACGCAGATGTCTATGGGCAGCGGTCGCTTCGCTATTTCAGGGAATCCATGTGGTCGCTTGCTCGTTCGTCACTTTATAATATACAAAAAAATAATATAACTTTAAATTGAATTTGAGTTAACATTATGCAATCAGTTAATCGCTGCTGTGATTTCAACATCGATTAAACTGAATTCAGTGACGTTTTTCTGGATATTTGCTTCGGATAAATTGGAAATCAGTTTGTATTGAATGTCATGGGAGGGAAGCCCGCGGAATGACTTTAATAAAATGTGGTGTTTGTAAAAAAATATTGTCACGTTTTATCATTCGAGTAAAGGATAGATAAATTAATTTATTTTCTGTCGAGAGTTTTGTGACCAAGTAGTGTTATGAAATGTTATTCCTTCCTCAAATCTAGGCAGTATTTATAACGAGAATTGATTATTAAACATTTTTAGAAGCGAAAAAAATATTACATATTTATAGAGTATGCGTAGTCTAGCGTAGTAGAGTAGCGTAGTTTTTACAAATTACAAAAATACAAATCATTTCTTTTTATAATATAAGTATAGACTAAAACGTTCCTCATAAACTAAGTTTATCACTTCTTAATCAAATGCAATATAATACAGCATTATTGCATTTTAATAAATTATTTTTTTATAGTTATTAGCATAATGGGTATATTGACTCAATTATTCCAATAACATTCCTCAAAATTATAATCATCTAAACGAGACAAAAGAGAAGGGAAAATGTTTCCAGTAGATTTAACAAAGCAACTTCTAAATAAACAATCATTTCGATGAATGAAGACCTTAATCAGTGTTCCAACTTTAACCCTTTTTATGGCAGAGGCGATATATTACCACCAAAAAAAAAATTTACTTATCTTTCTAATTACACTAGGTAACTAAGGAGGTATGCTTTATTATTATTTCTTTTAAGTTTATGTTTGTTATATAAATATAAACATGACAAAAATATAACCTTAATTATTTTATTTCTCTAAATACTTCTGCCTTATAAAAGGCAAAAATATGAAACAATGTTATTGATTTCAGAATATAATAATATCAAGACACAAACAAAAATAGTTATGTATAATTTGTAAACATGTTGTATCTTTGTCACGTACGTTTTCCCCTCTTTGAAGGCGTCTTACGCCGTCAATGAAAGAAAAGGTTTACTAAATTATTCAAGACACATGGAAAAAAATCTCTACGCAATTGCCGGGGTAAGTTGTAGTGTGTTTTTATTGTACAATAGAAATCTCACCCTTTTCCAATCTATATAGAGAAACAACAGATTATCTTTCTAAAAATCGACGCCCCTATACCATCTCATCAATTTAACAGTGGTAGAGCCCGCTTTAAGATCTTCGCACGAATTGTCCGGCTCGCCCGGTGAAATACCACGATCACGCAGAAGACAGGCGTGAAATGGAAGCAATTCCGTGCTTTGTCTGACGAGTGTGGTGCCGGAGGCCTATTTTTAATTCACTATCCTTTTCCTAAAAGGAAATGATGGGAAGAGGAACCTACTATAATTAAATATATATTTTTTTATATTATAAAGTGGTAAACGAGCAAGCGGCTAATCGAACTCGCTGAAATAGCGAAGCGACCGCTGCCCATAGACATTTGCAATTTTAGATGCGTATATATTTATATATTATATATATATTTCTTTCAATTTATATATATCTAAGTGACGTGGCAATAGACTTATGAAGTATGCATATAAAAACACTAGCTATCTTTGTACGGTATTCAGGTTGACTCTCTTCTACAACTTCACCGACATAAAAAATCCTTTATCCGCTTCGACATACTTCCAACATCAAAAGGATAGGAAGTGTGTCACTATGTGTGTAGAAAACATAGATTTAAAGAATCAGATGAGACATGACATATGTCATAACAGCGACTGAGACACATTTATACGAAATATACGTAACGTGACAAAGATAGTGACTTAAATCTTTGATCCCACTCTCCGTATACGATCTTGTTTGTGTGGGTCCACAAATATGACCCAAGCAAATGTGACGTATCATATAGCATTGTGGCGCTCCAAGCGTATTTTCGGTGAATTGATTTTTCTTACGTCCCAGGCAAAGGCTGAAAACACGATATTACTGGTTTAAAACCGTAAAATGCTGCACACACATACATAAGACGTAGTCTAAGGCATTTTTTGTCCTTCACCCGTATACGCTATAGCCAGTTCTATATCTTTCTCTTTCTACGGTATAAAATGATACGATGTTTCTTACAAAAACTACAAATGTGTTGAGCGGAACATCAATTACAGAGAAAGTTCAGTCATGCAATTTATTTTAATGATTTGGAAATTCGGTTCCCATGCATCAAGTGTCAATAATACTACTATCAATTATACAGGAAAACTTGTCGATAGTTTAAACGTCCTGACTTTACGTCGAGTCTCTTAGTGGTGTCTTGGTCTTAATCGACCACATTGGCCTATTTCGTGTTGAGTACGTTAAACACATTTGACTGAATCACTGAAGATATTTGGAAAGGTCATCGCACTATTTATCTTCATAATAAGTGCGTCAGATGGGAAGTTCGTATAAAATTCTAAACTATAAAAATACTAGCGACCTGCGCCGTCTTCGCAATGAATACTAAATACACTGCATAAATGCGGAAAAAATAACAGGACATAAGGAAAGAAATTAACAGGATTTCTCCACTATTTAATGGATGGTATCCTTTTCCTTATCTTTATCCTTATCCTTACATAGTATAAAACAATAACGCTTATTTATGATTGTCCCTATATATGCTTGAATCTTTAAAATGCGTTTTGTTTTAGTAGATAGAGTGATTAATAAGGAAGGTTTTCATGTATATTACATTCACAATATAGCAGAGTAACACTGATAATTTAGAGGTTTTTAATATGACGTTGTAAATGACACACTTTTAGCGCTTACATTGCAAACGCTGCAGTATTTAGTATCAGCATTATACCGATTTGCACCCGTGCGAAGCAGGGGCGGGTGGCAGTTATACATATAAAACTTTCTCTTCAATCACTATCTATTAAAAAACTGCAATAAAATCCATTACGTAGTTTTAAAGATTTAACCATACATAGGGACAGAGAAAGCGATTTTGTTTAATATTAAGTAGTGATATTGGGAATGGGGCTTACCAAGGTTGTGCTCATTGAATTTATTTGATTTATATAATTTAAAAGAAATCGTTAAAGCTAAAGAAATATAAAAAAGTAAATCTCATTTTCAATTTCATCACGTTCACATATGTTCATATTAAGTCTAATACTGAAACCCTTATTTTATTACAGATTGGTTTCGTAAATTGTATTAGACCTTTGTATGGAGGAAACGTTACACAAATTACGCCACGAAGTGATTTGCATTATTATGTACTTATTTATATGAAATTCTAGCTAGCATATTTTAGCTTTGAACTCTTAGAATAAATAAGTGATGAATTTTTATTAACTAATACCGGGAACTATCAACATATTTGGTAAAACATTCGTAAATAAAGTTCTTCAAAGTTCAAGCAAACGTGGATGGATATTTGATTGAAGATATCTCCCGGTCGTTTTAAGAAATATCTATAAAATTTAGAACAGATGTACAGCATAATCTGGAAGAAAACATAGGCTATGTACTTATATATTTTTCATTCCGTGTAGACGAAGTTCTGGGCGACAGTTAGTTATAAAATAATCCAAATAAGGTAAAAAAGTACTAAAAACGTGATCATATGAATGTTATTTGAACATACTTACTCCAAAAAAAAAAACGTATAAAGTAGTGCGATAAACGAGGTACCAATAAGTCGTCGATTATACGATACTGGAGGACATTCGAAACTAAATAATATAGACCAGGGGTCTCATTGGACCAAATTATGTATCATAAGAAGTACCAGGAACAAAGATGTTCACTATTTTGGAATAAATTTTATGAATGTACCAGTACCAAACATAGAAAGTACAACAGTAATAACACTGATTCTCGTTTCTGAATAAAGTAGACTATATACAGAGTAGGATTGGACCCTATTACTAAAGGAATGAGTTCCTTTAGTTTCCTTTGAGTTCCGCTCCATTAGCTCAGTCCATAATGTAGTGTTTTACTCCACCTACACCCATGTCAGTAAACATCGTTAACAAAATACCATTACAAGAATGACTTGCCTTTTACCAAAATGTATACGAGATGCAACATAGACGGATTCATCTCCGGTAGAAAATGCATTTTAGAAATTTCCATTAGCTTGTCATAAGTCATACTAACTTACATTTACTAACAAAATATTTACCGATTATTTCTCGACACTGGCCCAATCTGCAAAGAGAAAGCCATAAACAAGAGATAAATCATCAACAAAAGATAAGGTTCAAATCGTAAACCACTAATTCAAAACCATAATTTTAACAAATAACAAAATACACCGCAAAATAACAAAATAATTTTGCAAGAATATGCATCTTAATATGTACTCCATATTGCTGCCACACTTATCTGATTGGTCTACAAGAAAACAATTATTATACCTTAATTTAATTATATACAATTGTCAAGAAAGATATGTCGTGTAAATACTATTACAACAAATAGATTACATCGTCGCGAGCATTTATTTCTATGCGCCCGCGCTCATCTGTTGCATTTTCGAACGCGCCTAGTATTAATTAACTAGCGACCCGCCCTGGCTTCGCACGGATGTAAATATTGATAGTATGGCTGTTATATACAATGTTCGTCCGTGCGTTAAGTGAGTGGTTGTGTTTCTGATGTTACAAATTGATAAGATCGACCAAGAGGTGCGTCGAGCGTCGAGTTGGTGAATCGTTCCTTTATATTTAATTTACAGGACAACACGTACTTGGGTGAACTGCAGCCGTGGCTCCCGAATACGCGTTTCTTTTTTACTGCGTCATATTGCTTACGTTGCAGGTACAGTCAGAAGAAAGTTCTCACTTAAGTTCCAATATTGCAAACCATATGAGCTTTTTATTTAGTACGTATGTATATTATTAGGACATTTTTATACCTAATTGGGTCGGACTGTCGCAAAGGGTGCATTTTTTTAGGACTTTTTTTGCAAGTATTAGACCCAATTTTTTTTGTGGGCCTCAAATTATATTTTACAGAAATGTTATTTATGCAGTCGAATGTAGGTATTTCTAGATATGACCGCTGTTAAATAACAATTCTTTATTTTATAAATATTTGTATCCTACATAGTTTAAATAAAAACTTTTTTATTTCATTAAATGAGAAGCTTACAAAAATTAATTGCTACATTTGCTGAGCGACGTTCACACCGCGCGGGCTTCCCGCTGGGAGCGGTATGGAATTTATTTGACTACCCTCCGCTTTTCCCATGTACATCGCCGCCGGCACATTTGATGCGTATTACGCCACGTTTACATAGCAATATGCCATTATCATATACAAATTGTTCTCGGAAAATTAACTTCGTTTATTACTGAATTTTATGATTTTCAGATACGAGATGTTTATGATGATTTTAATAGACTTTTTGCATTTAAATGCGAACTTAATTTAACTATAACTATTGAACTTAGGTAATGTAACATTTTTATACTCTTTTTTCCAGTAATTTTGGTGCTTTGTTACAATATTAGGTGTTAAACAAGAGCGTCGGTGGCTCAGGGGTTTAGCTCTATACTTGTAAACTGCAGGTCCCGAGTTCGAATCCCGCCATGTGCTAATATGCTTTTCGATTTTCGTATGTAAATATTTACCCGACGCTCTTAGGTGAAGGAAAACATCGTGATGCAACCTGCACATACCGGTGTAGAAATTCAAAGATATGTTTCACGCAAAATACGCTCTAGTCTTGGAGTTGCGGAAAATGGAGCCCATCATGTGTCGAACCTTACCTTTTTTACCTAAGGTGTTTATGAAAGCGAGTCATAGAAACTTGTGTAACTCAATTATCAAAGACTCCTTAATCATAATACCCAGTTTCTATTCTCAACAGATTACTCAGTATCTTAATAGCTAAGTACTATTTAAAAAAAACTTTCCGATGCTCCATTTCGTAATCCATTTTGGAAGAAAACCTGAAAATGCACCTCAATTACATTTTGCTATAAAAGAGGAAACCTTAATTAAGCTAACGAGGCCGTGACTAAAAATGCCAGGTCAAATGCACTGTGCATTGCCGTAATTACTAACAACTTCCAAGGGCATATAAAGGTCAACGCAAACATCTATGTAACTCGAATCATTTTACATGTTTCAATAGAACTTTTACGCGTTTTTTCTCGTTAAAAAAAATAAAAACTGGAACAGTTATTTCCATATATCCATAATTTATTTCATATATTTCAGCAATACAGCGAGATTATTTATTTTTCTTGTACGATAGTAGAAATATTCCAAGATCGTGTCAAATGGTAATTATTAATTTCTGTTTACTCCTCTATGTTGTGGACGTGAGCTACTTTTTATTATGCAGGGGTGATCGCAAGTTATAATCAGAATCGTAAATTAGGTCGAATAAATGATGAAAACTTTGTACGTCTCTCAATCTAAGATTAGCAATGCAAATGTAAAAGGGAGGCTTTGATTACTGCCTGGGAACGGTAGAATAGAGATCGCAATATGTCGCAGTAGCTACTAATATAATCAATTTAATATTAAAAAATATAGCAAAACATTTATTATTCGGTGAAAAAAATTAAGCAAATAAAACTTTATGTATATACTTAAGTGTTCGTCGTGCTTTACCCAGTATCATTTTATCTAACTTGATTCGAACAAAGTAACTAAAGTTGTGTTTTATCTTATGTTCACTCTAGTGGCGAAGAAGCAAGCGCCGTTTCAATTGGCCGAAATAGCGAATCGACCGCTGCCCCCAAACATCGGCAATTGCAGATACGTTGCTTACCTTAATCAACGGAGCGGGAGAAGTATAGTGGATATTTCCCCTTATTGTGCGTTCCTGCACTACCGAATCCACTTCCCTTTTCATCAATTTCTTATAAGGAAAGTAAAGTGGGAACATAATACATTATATACGTGCCTCAATATCATGCCCAATAATAAGTTTCAGAAACAGTTCGTTCAGAAACTGTCGGGACAATCTATTGCGTCTGTCAATCAACTGTCCAAGCGTAACAAATTGGTTTCGCGGAATTTATGATATGAAAAAAAATTTCATATATATTATTGTTTTAATTTTAAAATTTGTTCCAGTTCAACTTTTAACTATAGTTATTTGCTGTACAGATAAAAAAATAAAGTAACTACACAGGGGAGTTACGATGACGATGCTATAGCGATCGTCAAAAACGGATGGAACTGATAATGACGTTCGATATCACACTTGACAAGCACAGGACTTATCGAATATCATTTTATATATTTTTGTCGATTCCATCAGCGATATCGCCAATCGAAAAGTACTTTGGGTAGCCCCCATGTCTGTTTTATATGTAGAGTGAGAAATAATGAAACGATTTATAAAAGTTTACTCTTTATTTATCAACAAATCAATTCTGATTTTACATTTATAGTTAATCAATAACACCGGCAAATCGATTAAGTATCATATAGTTGTTTTTTTTTTATATTTACATGATGATTGAAGGAAAAACACATAATATTGTTTACAATACTTATCTTATTCATTTATTAATTATATTTTAAATGTAGACGAAACGATAAAAATCGTTTCTATTTTCTAAAATATTCGTAATTTTATATTTACAAAACAAGTGGATTATTCGAATATACATTTTGTCTTACCTCTAGGATCTCTTATGCCTTGTTTGCACCAGGTTATTATTTTAGTCGACTAGAAATTAATTTAGTAAAAATATATCCGAACAGCAACAATTAAGTAGATTAGTAAATCCTTTGTTCGGATAATTGCTACTTGCTTTAAACCTTCTTCTCATTCGTATATACTATATATTATACGAGTAGAAAGTATCTGAACAAAGAATTTGTTGATCTACTCTATTAAAATGTTAGTGTTCGGAAACGTTAACTAACTAAATTACGTGCTACTCGACTAAAATACTATTCTGGTGCGTACAAGGCTTTAGGTTAATCGTACAAAAGGCAACGCAAATCTGTGATCAACAGTGGCGAATTTACACATATGCCACCAGTATGCTATTCAAATTTTGCTGCCCTTTCTAACCTCTCTATTTCGATATGCTACATGGAGAAATGAAGGTTTACGCTGAATTTAGGCTTCAGAGCTACGAAAATACTAACCTTGTATTTCAAATAAGATGAACTAACTTTTCGGTGTTTTATATTTTTATACGAGAAAATAAGGGGGCTAATTTGCCGTCCCTCAAATTCTAGCGCCCTTAGCTTCAGCATTGGTAAATCAGCCACTGGTGATCAGACTCTAAGCCGGTTACGCAATACTTGTACGATCATGTCGTCGACGCGTATTCGACTGCAAACCTCTATATTATTGTATTGTGTTATGGTTAGAGACTGAAATAACATATTTGTGTATCTTTACATACGAAATACCTGTCACTTAATATTACGAACATAGAATGTCTAAACAACTTGACAGTTCGTCATTTTTCCACATATTATTTAAATTATTTTAATAACTTATTTACACATTTATCGTATTTATATGAAATGAAAGTTTTAATTTAAATCTAGAATTTTTTTCAATAACATCTTGGTCCATTTTGTTAAAAATTAATAATACTAAAATTATTATGAAATAAAAAATATTTTACAAATTGTTTATTGAACGTGTATAATTTATTCAACATAATAAAAACAATATTCATAAAACAGCATTATGTTTATATGTCATTTTTTAAAAATTATTCAAGTTAAATTATTCATGAATAGAATCTGTACATTTATATATTTTTAAGTTACGAAAAATAACAATATTAACGATAGTATTGGTCTATTATACGCTTTCCAATAAGTTGAACCTTTATTCCAAGTATCATGATGAACTGCAGCTTGATTTTCTCCTGTAAAAAAATAGTTTTTTTATTTTTTGTTATATTTTAATGTGGCAAACGAGTAAGAAGGCACCTGAATTCGCTATAATAGCAAAGCGACCGCTTTCCATAGACATTCGCAATTGCAGATGTGTTGTCTACTCTTAATCTACGGAGACGCACAGCAAGAGGATCTCTTTCTATGCGTCCCCTCCCCCGCCAAATCCACTTCCCCTTCCTATCATTTTCTTATAAGAAAAATAAAAATTAGGCCTCCGGCATCACACTCGTCGAACGAAACACTGAATTGTTTCCATTTAACGCCTATCATCTGTGTGGACTTAGTATTTCTTGCAAAGATGTTAAAGCGGGCTCTACAACTGTTAAATTCCTTTTCTATCATTTATTTACTCGATAATAATAGTATACACATTTTACTTTACCGTGTAATAAACATACAACAGATAAAAAACTAAAGCACCAATTAATTAAGAATAACAGTATATTTTTATTATATGAAACGTCTTACTTAGTATGTCCTTCAGATTTCTGTATGTTTTAAGGTCATTAGTAGAACAGTAGTTTGGTATGCACACAAGTATTATTAAAAAACGTTGTAATAAATAAGACTTATATCCATGGTGACGAAAATTACAACTGTCGAAATTCTCATAGTTAGCCCGTAGTCGAAAAGGAATAAATAATGTACCGAATGGGCTGAAATAATTTAGTAGGCAACGCTATAGTTATATCTAACTTGCTGGCCCGTCGTGACGAACTTAATTATCCTTCATATATGATAATTAGTAAGAGCGTTGTTCAATATGTATATAACTCGAAATATAGTCTCACATCCTTTGAACATTATTACTACGTAATAAAATTAACACACGTTATTGAAAAAAGAATTAGTACTCTATAAAACTACACGAGTATGGAATCTGGCATAAATTTTTGATGTTAGAGCCCATAGGCGTAGATATTATTTTGTACATTAAGTCTAAAATGTAAATATTGCTACCCTTTATTTCACTTACCTATAAGTACGTGGACGTTGGTAGTAACTTGTGAATGATTTTTCAACTGACACGTATATAGTCCGTTATCTTCTTGCGATGCAGATGCGATAGTTATTGTTGCACTGTAATAAAAAATATTATAACTCTTTATAACAGTAGATTTAAACGAAAAAACGACCGGTACTAATAAACGTATGCAAGATAGTAAAAGTTTGCAAATGCTATGTCTATTTAAAAGAAAAGGGACGTTCGACGGGAAATTCTTTCAAATTTATATTGTGTATTCTTTAAATATATTACTGACAAGGTCGATAAAGCCCTTTGTCTAGTCGATTGTGAGAGAAAGTACTATAATATTACTGTAGCATTGTTTTATTATAGACATCTTACAATAATTGATATTAGTAGAATTTTATGGTGTCGTTCTCCTGAAGGAAACCCTATTCAAAATGACATTGTTTTCAAATGAAGAATGGATTTAAGACAATATGTTTTCGTAGAAGTATTTCAGTAATAAAAAACACAATTAAATAAATTCAATGAAACTCTAAACTCTAAATTTGAGTACAATAACATTGTGCTATTCAAATAATTCGAGTTGTTGAAGGACTAAAGCATTATTATTTTATAACTAAAACTTCATAATGGCAAACAATGTAGACAGCTCATTCATATCCCATAGGAAAATCGTGGGATGTTGTGGAAATTAATTCTAAAAACTTGTATGAATTTAACATTAATATTGTTGAAAACAATATTTATAGTCATTGGTGTAGTTTAATATCAGCACATCGTTACCACTCAGAGTTTTTAGTGCTTATTAACACAGTCCCTTAGCGTTGATCCCACATAACTTCATGTATCTTGAAATATAGAGTGTAATATCGTTTTCTTACCTTACGAGTATTAATTGGTGAGCTTCATGGGGTCATTTATACTGTTATAAGTAACAAATATTTCTATTTATACTTGCCTGATGTTACGCCATGTTATATGTTCATTGAAATTTATTCCTTGCTTCTTCCATAGTATCCCATATACATTGTTATAAACCTCAGGAGGTAGAGATGTAGCTATAGTTGTTGTAGTCTTTAGACTTTCTGGTAATCTCTTAGTAGTTGTACTTATACTAACAGTTGAAGTTATTGTAGTTGTTGCGATACTCCAACTTCTATTCAACATAATTTCTAAACTATTAAATACGGTGCTCATTTTTGTTGTTAATTCTGTTGTCGTTGTTATCGGTGTTGTCATTTTTGTTGTCGTCGGTGCTATTGATGTTTCGAGTGCGGTAGATAGGATATATTCTTCTGATATCGAACATGATAATTTTATTAAACTACCCGCTTTATAAAATCTATCCTTAACAACGTGCAATTTATCACCATTTATAGTTAATACTGGAGCTGAAAGTTTAATAAAAAATTGTGATACACGATTTTTAAACAGTTACAAAAATTTAATTGATAATTTTACGCCCGTCTAACTACCAAATTTTGTCGAATTTTTCGCTTGAGAAATTGATCAAACTTTTAAAGTATTCATGAAAGCTGTATTCTATACAGTACCTGTAAATTACGAAACACTAAAAAAATGATCGTTTATCAAGAACTAAATATTAATAGTTCATCTCAAAAATTAAAACACATTTTAAACTTAGGGCACGTGTGATATTATGACTTAAACGATAATTAAGTCATATAAAATAACGCAGAAGTTTATAGCTAACTAGCTGTTGTTCCCGGCTTCGTCCGCGCGGAGGTAAAAAATATAACCTATATTACTCGGGAATAACGTAGCTTTTTAACGGTGAAAGATTTTTTGAAATCGGCTCAGTAGTTTTTGAGTTATTTCAAAATATACAAAAATTTAAAAAATCTCTCTTTATAATATTAGTATAGATTTATACTCACGTAAAACAGTCAAATTAGAATAAATAGTTCTAGGTGGATGCGTCGATATTTGGCACATGTATAGACCTTCATCTATTTTCTTAACTGGATTAATACTAATTCTCCAATTATTCGGATATTGGAACTTGACAGTGATTCTGCTGTCACCCGCATGCGCCTCTCTGCCGACTGTCAATAACTGTGCCACGTCACTTGTGTTTCGCAACCACATTACCTAAGTGAGAAAATAGTAGATAAGATAGTTATTTAAATTAAACAAAAAACATGAATTTCAGTACACAGTCAGTGCAATTACATTTTAGATAGAGTAGAGAAAGAAAATATAGTCTTTAGAATTATATTTCCATAGTAAACTAATACAAAACAACATTGTAATTGCATCTAAACCGGGCTATAAACGTTCATTTTTAACTGTACACTTCGATTGTTCAGTTAAAACTGACGAACACACGTCAATTTGAACTGTACAGTCGAACTGTAGAGTTCTCAGTTTTGTCTACACACATCAATTTTAATTGTGCCGTCGAACTATACAGTTTAAACTGTGCGTCTGTAGACAGCTTAAAGATGAGTTAACACTATTTAATAATATTACGAACATGTTGAAATTTCTTTCAATCTTTAATAACATTACGAACATGTTGAATTGAATTGAATAATTTCAACATGTTCGTAATATTGAAAGAAATTTCAACATGTTTGTAATATTATTAAATGGTACACCTTTGGTTGGACGGCTACGCCTTTTCAATTCAAAATAGAACTTGTTCGTATTCTCATAATAAAACATTATAATATTTTTTACCATTTGATGATAAAAAAGGTAAATTACCGTCTTATCTTTGAGCATGACGACACGACAATTTAACAAAGCTTCCGATCCAACGTGCGCCTCCATTTGTGTAACATTACTGTTCTCGAAGTACGGCCCCCAATGCTGCTCGTGATGGTGATACCCTTGATAAGGAGCGAAATTACGTTGCTCATTCGTTTTTACTGAAATATCATATCATTTTTTATATTTTATCTCTTTACTGAATGTGTTTTAATTTTGTTTATTTATATTACAAGAACTTAACACACAGAGTCTTTAAATTTTAGTGTGGGAATCAGTGTAGGTATATTTAGAATGTAAGCTTATTATCGGCATAAGAAATTATTTTTACTAATTTGAGTGCAGCCTTTGGTTTACTTATATGTAACAAAATATTAGGTGCAATAGCTCATATGAAATATCAAGAACAGCGCAAACTATATTATTTTATTGTTTTTTTATATTAATCTCAATACCTTTCATATTTTGATTTATATCAGTGATGACGTCACTATTAAAATTTTCACGCAATTTCTTTGTGATATTCCTGAATATTTCCCTTGATATGGCAAGGCCATCTTTTTTGTTATTCCTATAGTCGCTAATTTCGTTCACTGTGCTGTTTATTGCAATTTGCTGAGTGTCTAAAACAAAGCTTATTGTTACACTTTTTACTGTATAAAAGAATTCAAAGTATAAAAGCCAGTACTTTGAACACCCATTTTACTTCTCTGACCCATTGAATACTAAAAATGTGTACTACAATATTATACCTAATTAGCTAAAGAATAAGGTATAAACTCACCTGTAACCGTTTGCAAGCAGCAAATGATTAAACACACCAAGTTGAAGCTACAGCCCTGCATGTTAGATGACACATAACAGTCTTTATGCCATCACTTCTTATATTGCTATTTTCTTCAATAAATACTTGATAGAATGTTTCTAGTGAAGTTTTTTGATGTATAATGATATACAAAAGTCCGTGGCATATTTTGATATCCTAGACAAAGAAGAAATATCATTTTAGTAATTAAAACAAAAAAAAACTTAAAATAGCGATTTTATGGTCGAATTTAATGTTATAAAATACATTTCGATGTGCAAAATATCTTCGAGTCCGATCAATATAGGCAGAGACCGATCGCTCTTGCAGATAATTGGAATTTAATGGATGGAAAGACGCGTCTAAAGTTCGGAGCCTTAATTCTTGAGAAAACAAAACCTTAACGTCGAGAGCACACTGTTTGGATAATGGGGGGTTACCCAGAGTATCTTTCGATTGGCGATACCGCTAATGGATTCGACAATAATGTATGACACTGACGACGACATTTGATAAGTCACGTGTGAGATATCGAACGTCATTGTTAGTTCCATACATTTTTCATGTTCGTTATCGAATCGCTTTGTAGAGCATGTACTTTCAGTAACTCCAATGATCATTCAAGTAAGAGAAAAAAAATGTATTAGGTAAATTCAATTGCCTTATCAGAAATAAACTTAAGAAGACCATAAGTGTAAAAAAAATCACAAATTTAAATCAATACGCTTTATATCATACTATTCCCTAAAACTTTCACAGCTTTTCATCAATATAATAAAAGAATTTAATCGAACTAAATGGACGTCTTATTAGACAAACACACTTGACGATAGATTAGACATTACATTATTAATAATTAAATTATTACATTACAAAGTCTAAAACACTTTACAAAGCTCTCCTTGTATGTCTCTAATTAAAACTCAAAGCGAACGTTTTTCCAAGTCATAAAGTGTACGGTACGTTGATTAAATTTCATTGTTGCATGTGCACGGCTATGGGAATGTAGTGAGAACCGGCAACTCGCTTTGAAGCGATTTTTTAAAGAAAATAACAAAACAAAAGTCCCAAAAAATTGCTAACTTTGAACCAAATTTACGAACAAATATTATTTCATACTATGTCCTAGCACGAGCATAACTTAGAATGGTGGTTGAGAGATACTGAAAATTGTACCCTTTTTTGTAATTGTAATTGTATGAATGTGTTAGTATTTAGTACATATCGACGAAGATATTCAAAGATATGTGTAAAGTCACGCAAAATGCGCGCTAGTTGTGGAGTTGCGGAAAATGGAGCCCATCATGGATCGAACCTTACCTTACCTTTAGTATTTTTTAAATAAACATTATTCTTATTCTTAACTTCTATATCTTATATAATCACAGAATACATAATTTATCACTTTCCTTTGTTTATCAACCAACAATATAATTAAAAACGCTTTAACCATTTTTTAAACTAATTCGTAAAAGTCCTTAATGTTATGGCAGACTTGGTGACCCTATTTTACTCCTAGAAACTGTAAGCTCTACTTAGTAGTTCTGAACGTAAAAGTGACTTAAAACTTTTGTATGTCACCTCATTATGTCATTGTGGTAACTTATGACTATAAATTGATGTCAATTATAACGAATTGTATGTCAATAAATTACAGGTAATGCATGTTTGTGTCCTTTGCACGTAACTAGTTCTTATTAAAATGTTTGTGTCAGATTCCTAGAAACTCGACTAGAATATATTATTCCCTACAACAGATAACTTGATTTTTCTATTTTGTTAATAAGCAACTATCATCATTATCCCCACCGAGGTGCGCGCAGCCTCCCCTAAGGGGTGACTCGGCGATAGTCAACCACGCTGAACCAGTGCGGGTTGGTCAACTTCACTCTTATCTTTGAATTTCTTTTGATTTGTGCATGTTGCATTTCTTCACCGTAAGAACGTCGGATAAATATGAACATATGAAATTCTAAAAATATATTGGTACATGGCAGGACTGTCACCATATTATCATAAGATTATTAAAAAAAAATATTTCAATATTCATTTTTTTTAATAAGTACACACTACATTGAAGTGTTTTGTTTACAAGCATCGACCAAACTGCCTAATTAGGTTAATATAGTCGTGGGAGCTCATAATCAAATGTTTGCATAACTAACCAGTAATAATTTACACAACTAACGAACTACCAACACTTTAATTTGATTCGCTTGTTAATTACAATTAAATGTTTGTTAACAACCGAACGTCGGATTGAAATCACATTCATTTGTTTATCATATCAAGCTTCGTTTTAAAACTTATGACCACTTTATTGCTTACTAGCTGTTGTTCGCGATTTCGTCCACGTGGAAATAAATAATATCGCCTATGTTACTCGGGTTTAATATTGCTTTTTAATGGTGAAAGAATTTTTTAAATCGGTCCAGTACTTCTTGAGTTATTTGAATATAAACAAAAATACAAAAATTAAAAATACAAAGTTCCTCTCTTTATAATATTAGTATAGATATAGAAATAGCCGTCGTTTGCGACTTTGTTTACGCGGAACTAAAAAACTTAGTAACCAATGACCTACTGACTATGTTCTACAACCGTGCAAAATATCATCGAGATTTGTTCAGCCGTTCTTTAGATATCTTCAAACTTCCATCCTTCCTTCGCTTTATAATGTTAGGAATAGGAAGTAAGATTTCATGTTTGATACTCAAATGTTTCAGGCACTTGCAATATATTGGACTATGCTTTAGTTGCAGGAAAATTAGTAAATGAGGTACTCTGAGTTGAATGGTAACTGCGGTAACTACTATAGATTTTTCATAATAAACTACAATAAGGGTAGACCTCAGTAAACAATGCACAACTACGAGAGTGGCATTAATGTTTTGTCTAATCAGGGGGTTCCTTGTACTTTGGGTAATCCCCCTGATTAGTTATGCCGCTACAAAGTGATTCGATAGCGAACATCAAAAATGTATGGAACTGAAAATGACGTTCGATATCTCACACGTGAGAAGAACAAGACTAACCTTATGTTATTGTCAGTTTCATAGATTTTGTCGATTCCATCAGCGATATCGCCAATCGAAAAATACTTTGGGTAACCCTTCAGAATCACTTAGAAATCTTATTCAATTTAAATTAAATTAAACATTAGTTTAACTTAATTTGATCGTAAAATATAAATGATTGAATTGTACGTACTACTCGTAATTTAGAATTATATTCAGTCTTGGAGCCAATCCGTAATAGAACAGAAATTGACGTCGTCAGTCCCCACCCTTTTGCTGTACGTACGAACGTTTCAAATAGCTTCGTTAGATGATGAATACGCCAGAGTAGGGAAAACTAGAATTGACAATCACGTCGTCTCTCATAATGGATTATTACGTGCATACGGATTGAAAAATATACTCGCTTTTAGTAGTTACTGTTACTAGAAATTTGTTTCAATGTACATGTAGTTTCATGAAATACTTTTACCTGTCAGCAGGTGGGATGGTGGTCAAGTTTATAATTTAAAAAAAAAAGTAAAAACTGTTTGACAATGTTTCTGGTCTTCCTATGGAAAGTGGAATTTTATAAGTTCTTCAATAGTAGTATTGTAGAACATACTACAATTTATCATAAGTACCATTCTTTATACCGTCTTGTATGATATTTTAAATAGATTCACTTTACATTTAAGAATCGCGCCATGCGTTAGTCCGCATTCAAACGAACGCTATTTTAACGCACGCTAAAAATAAGAAATAGAACAAATGTTTTTCCATGTATCTGTTCAGATGGGGGCGCTTTTAAATCGCAATTCCGCAGCGTTGCATTTTGAGCGCTGGACGAATGAAATTAGGTTGATTACAATGTTCATGAGCGTCGGTGGCTCAAGGA
Source organism: Papilio dardanus tibullus (assembly GCA_013186455.1). Lineage (NCBI taxonomy): Eukaryota > Metazoa > Arthropoda > Insecta > Lepidoptera > Papilionidae > Papilio > Papilio dardanus. Next base: position 358,756 of record QDHC01005221.1, read on the forward strand.
TTTTATCTTAGCTCTTAACTACAGGTCCCGTGTTTGAATCCCGCCATGTACCAATGTGTTTTTTCATATGTACGTATTTACCCGATCCTCTTACGGTAAGAAAAACATCGTAATGCAACCTGATATATCGGCGAAGAAATTCAAAGATATGTGTGAAGTCACGCAAAATACGCGCTCTAGTCGTAGAGTTGCGGAAAATGGAGCCCATCATGGGACGAACTACAATCATAATGATAAGAGCGTTAAAAATCCTTTGCCAACGTTAAAAAAGCGTCCGTATGAAAGCTTAAATTTGTTAAACCTTTAACAAATGTAACTTGATTCTTAGTATTGGTCGATGAGGTGTGATAATTCAACCTGCATGTACGTGTGTGAATAAGGTTATATCATTATGGTATTCGTTATCGTACCGTTCATTATATTCCCATCAAAGCTGTAATGATCCAATGAACAGGTCCCGAGCGATACCTCGTAAGCCCGATAGAACGAAGCCATAAATTCATCTTACGTATATTGAAATATACTTTGGTATATTTATTAATAGGATCTATTATTAGATTATATTAATTATTTTATTCTTTACATGTTAAGGTACTGTTACGTAATAAAAAAAATACTGAAACGATTGAATCTTAACTAGTTTTATTTCAATGTCATATCGTTCATTAATATTTTAAAGTAGGAAATTCGTGAAATACATGACAATGAAATTAATCTCTAGATTAATTTTCGTTAAGGTTGAAAATATTTTTTAATCTATTTTATATAATTAATTATTATTTAATATTAATATATTTAAAATATAATAATAGTAAGCTTATAGAAAAATGTAAAGATGAATTTGCCTTTACGTCTGATTAAACTTAATTTGTAAATTAAAGTTTTGTTTAAACATATAATAGTATCAAATAACTATGTATTATAAAAAAATATCATAAAAGGTCTTATATTTATTCGTACATTCAATAATCCATTATTTAATACAACAAAATAACCACAAATATCGTTCCGTTCATGTTTGCATTGCTCTTTTTCAATTTTACAATATAATACCGTTATCTCCATGAAATAAAAATAATCCGTATCTCATCCATAGCTTAAAATATAAAAACTTTCAAATTCAGGTCAAAGTTAGATTAAAAAGGAAAGCATTTATAAATTAAAAATTCTTTTGCGGCCAGCACTTTAAGAATTTATGACGAAGTGGAAATGAAAACTGAATCTTTAAATACATACTTTTTTATAATATAAGATTAATCAGGAAATTTTCTTAAATGCACATATTTTATTAAATCACGTATAAATTCACTGCACTCCACGCGTTTCAATTTGAAAACGTAACCGCCTTTTTGCGCAGAAGTGTACTCCGAGAGAGGCTGCGTGGTACTGACTACCGAGCGAGAGGAGTGTGCGGGAGAATAGTGACGTAGACAACGTACACTGCTGACCTGACGAAAGAGACATTTATTTAATATTTTTTTTTTTAGAATCGTTAGTTTAGTCTGACATAATAATTTGTAGACATTTTAATAAGTATCAATATTATATTTTTTCTTAATAATACAATTTTTGAAACGACAAAACTATTACAAACTTTTAGAGGGAAAAGTAACAGTACCTTGTTTGTCTATTTTGTTAGTATAAAGGGGAAAGCATAGAAAAGTAATAATGGAAACGTTTATATTCTGTTGATAAACGGGACACAGTGTTTTTTGACCGGATACTATTATTTTTTTCGTCGCTCAATTTAATTTAAGAGGTTAGCAGTGTACGTGGTTTGTGTTGTACGTAGTGTAGAGCTGTGTCCAGGATGTAGATGTCATTTGAATGCGTAAACGAAAGCAAATTCAATCTTCTCCATTTTACAATAATATTGGTAAAATATTATTAGATATTTTACGAAAATGGATAATAATAGCTAATATTTTTTAACCGACTTCCACCAGAAGGAGGTTATCAAGTCAATGAGTTTTTTTTATGTATGTTCAGAAATTAAACTTTTCGTTCGATGCAAAATAGCTGCCATTTGGTTCCATATTTATGTTTTAAAAAAACTATTTATTTTTATTTAAATCACATTATATTTGATTTTTAAGTAACAGAACTCATTATCCAGATTGGTGTTACATGGTTTTTAAAGTATAAAGGCACATTTACAACTAAAATTATTACAAGAGTGCATCAGGGACTAGTACTATTCTTATCCTTACATAGTATAAAACAATAACGCTTTTTTATGTTTGTCCCTATTTATGCTTGAATCTTTAAAACTACGCAACGGATTTTGATGCGGTTTTTAATAGATAGAGTGATTCATAAAAGGTTTTCATGTTTTCATTCGCAATATAGTAGAGTAACACTGATAAATTAGAGGATTTTAATATAATGTCTTAAATTAACGCATTTAAATATAAAAAAGCGCTATTGTTTTATACTATGTAAGGATAAGGATCAGCATTATACCGATTTGCACCCGTGCGATGCCGGGGCGGGTCGCTAGTTGGTTAATATTGTATCGAGAAAATTACTACATAATCAATTAATTCGTAAGTAATTTAATTACTTAATGAGTGCTACAACTGTGAAACTTTCTTCCGGAGGTTGGGAAATAGTTTTAGCTTCATCTAATAAGTGGAACGAGTCTTGTCACTTCGGAAAAGTTACTTTCTTCGAGTTCGTATGAGGAATAATAATTGTTGGTTAAAGAACATATGAGTTGTGAATAAGACACAAGAGCATTTAATTATTATAGTTTTCATATACCTTTCTAAACTAATATTATAAAGAGAGAAATAATATTATATAGACAGACCGCCAGTTTCCATCCGCACCACCTTGATGGCTGGCAATCCTCTACCGTGCGGTTTTCCCGAAACTTCCTGCCTCGCACAGCCGCACTGTGGAATAGTCTGTCCTCGGCGGTATTTCCAAACCGCTTCGACTTAGGGTCCTTCAAGAAGCGAGCGTATCACCTCCTAAAAGGCCGGCAACGCATCTGTGGTTCCTCTGGTATTGCAGATGTCCATGGGCGTCGATGATCACCTCGGTGTTCCCGCTGCTCGTTTGCCCCCTTTTCTTGTATAAAAAAAAACTTTGTATTTTTGTTTGTATTGAAATAACTCAAAATCTACTTAACCGATTTCGATAATTCTTTCGCTTAAAAAAATCTGTAAAAGGAGCTATTTGGCTTTGAGATATAAAATTTTATTAATTTATTTTACAGAACAAATAGTATATTGTTGAAATAAAAGTAGAAAATACATTGCGCGGGCAACTGCTAGGACTTAAATAAAGACAGAAGTTAATAGATCGTTGCTTCAGGTCTTTTTAAATTTGAATTTTCTTAGATAAAATAAAATATATATTGAATAAAGTATGAGCAGATAAAAGTGTTCTGTTAGTACGACAAAGAAGATATAATTTAATAAAGCATAGAAAAGAAATTGTTAATAACTAACTAAAAGGAGAACAAACATATTCTTTTTCAGAATAAAATACATAGATACATATTACGAGTATCTATACTAATATTATAAAGAGAGAAACTTTGTATTTTTATATTTTTGTATATATTGAAATAACTCGAGAACTACTGGGCCGATTTCAAAAGTTTTTTCACTATTAGAAAGCTACATTATCCCCGGATGATATGACATTTTTAATTCTACCCAAACGAGGTCGTCAACAACAGCTAGTACAAGTAAATGATAATAGTAATTTTGTGAATTTAGCCAAATGCAACTAAATAAATTATAAGATGTACATCGCTTCATCTTAATGTATCGCTTGCTACATTTTTTATATGTTTCCCTTACATTAAGCTTAACTCCGCACGTAAGCTCATTTCATTTTAGGCATAAAGGAGGTCAAGCGTGACGCTTGTACCTACTTAACCCATCTTTCACTAAAACGGTCTATTAAAAAATCTCATTAGATGTACGAACAGAGGGAAAAGCCGACCACAAATTTAAAATGAGATAACCAGCTTTAACGCATTTGTTTATAAAATTTTATTCATCGAAAGATATTAATTTATAAGAGTTGAAATGATATTTATTTATTTTATTTTTATTTATCTATACTAATATTATAAAGAGAGAAACTTTGTATTTTGTATGTATTGAAATAACTCAAGAACTACTGGGCCAATGTAAAAAATTCTTTCACCATTAGAAAGCTACATTATTATCATGTAACATAGGCTATATTATTTAATCCAACACGAATGAAGTCGTGCACAACAGCTAGTTTATTAATAAAATACAACACAATAATACACATTACTGAATAGATTCAATGCGGTACGAAATATAAAATTCTATGATTTTTTTGTCGTATTTCATTATGGTTTATTGTTAAAGGGGTTTTTCTTTTAAATCAATCTATCATTTATTTCAGTCCTTTCTAAAGCTTGTCACCATTCACGCAATCCATCTTGTGTCTAATTTAATACAGTCATTTATATGTAACGAATTAGTTTTTTTACGTGTATTTATAAATTTTATTTATTTATTGAGCGTCGGAGGCTATAGGGTCTAGCTCTTGACTTGTAAACTGCTGGTCCCAAGTTCGAATCCCCATGTACCAATGTGCTTTTCAATTTTCGAATTTCATATGGAGATATTTACCCGACGCTCTTACGGTGAAGGAAACATCGTAATGCAACCTGCATATATCGGCGAAGAAATTCAAAGATATGTGTGAAGTCAACCAACCTGCACTGGGCCAGCGTGGTTGACTATGACCTCGTCATCCCTTACGGTGGGCTCCGCGCTTCTCGGTGAGGACGTATAGTGAGTTGGTGATGACGATTTATTTATTTAATGAATACATAAATTCTTAGTATGCGTACTGATTAACGTTCCTTAGTGATACACGGCGAGCTTTCATATCGTAACAATACATGTGTATATTTACCGTGTAACACTACGAGTATAATGACTGACATGACTATCATGTCAGCTTGCATTCACACGGACGCTTTTTTAACACCCTAGCTCATACGATCGCTGTAAAATGACGCTTGTTTCGTTCACCCAACGCTTAAAATCCAATGATGCGCTTTAAAAAAGCACCGCCGAGTAAACAGATATTTGGCGTTTGTTCTATCTCAACGCTGTATTAACGTCCGATAAAAAAGCGTCCGTATAAATGCGAGCTATGTTATGTTACACTGCGTATCTTGGGTCGGCACCTACAAAGTAGTGGCGTCAGGCTGTGAATTGTAATAAGTTAGAAGTTTAATACGACTAATATATGTGTTACGCAGCGTGTGACAGGATATTGCGACCCATGTTTACTGGTAGTAAAACGAAAATAGTACAAAATATTCTGGGTAACTCTAATATTATGGAACCTACTTGATTGCATGTGTATAATAAAGCTGACATCCGCCAAAGTAAAAACAATATTTTTTTTTATTGGAGAAGGGGGCAAACGAGCACCGGATCGCCTAAGTTGATCCGACGCCCATGGACATCCGCAACGCCAGAGGAACCTCAGATGTGTTGCCGGTCTTTGAGGGAGGAGTACGCTCTTTGCTTGAAGGCTCCTAGTCGGAACCGTTTGAAAATACCGCTGAGGACAAAGTGTTCCACAATGCAGATTTTTCTAGCAATATAATAAGAGAATAAATTAATTAGATTTTGAAGGACTTAATTATATAAAAAATAGCTGCAAATACATGTGAAATGCCTATTGAAAATTGCTTAAAAGTGTTGCCCAAAATATGTGTAAGGCATTCAACACATTCATTAAAAATAGCTATGTATGATGTATCAAATAACACACACCAAATTTAAAAGCTTTTTCATACCAAATATTACTCACTCACTTTTTATCTGTCTCAATGCAACGCCAACCAAATCAATGGAGGTCAGAACTAACATTGATTTGTACGTGCTCTTTGTTTTAAACTACTGCGCTACATCTACGTTACCATACAGGCAATTGTATTCAACTTCAACCGTTGTAATGTATTTTACACTAGCTGTTGCTCGCGATATCGTCCACGTGAAAGTAAAAAATATAGCCTCTGTTACTCGGGGATAACGTAGCTTTCTAATGGTGAAAGATTTTTTGAAATCGGTCCAGTAGTTTTTGAATTATTTCAATACATGCAAAAACACAAAGTTTCTCTGTTTATAATATTAGTATAGATTACAAGAGTTGAGAACATTTATTGAAAAATACTAGCAGTCGCCCGGGTATCCGTCTGCAAAGAATTAAAGCAAATAGCTTAAATGTTTTACAACAAAATAACAACAAATAATATCAATATTTCAAGTAACATAAACGTAAAATTAGAAACAAAGCCGGCGTTAAATGTCCGGGTTTTGCAGTTGACATTTTGCAAGTTGACACTTTTGTAGGCTTTTAAATAACATGTTTGATGTTGCGTTTGTGTGACAGCTTTTTATATTACTTTCTCTTTTTATAACAATACTAGCTGTTCTGCGCGACTTCGTCCGCGTAGAATTAAATAATATAGCCTATGTTACTCGGGGATAATCTAGCTTTCTAATGGTGAAAGAAATTTTGAAATCGGTCCAGTAGTTCTCGAGTTATTTCAATACATTAAAAATACAAAATTTCTCTCTTTATAATATTAGTATACGAGTAGATAATCTATTAAACCTATATAGGTAGCACAAATACACATATTAATATTATTTGTCTTTTAAATTAGCAGAAATTGTAAACATAAAAAATGCAATATTGCAGTGAAAAATATTCTATTGAAAACGCAATCAAACGCTAGTTTACTCACATGTCGTTTCGATTCATTATCATAAAATTCCACTGCAATATTAAAACAATCGTTGTCTCTATTTTTTCAAAGGCTATGAATAGGATAGCAATATGTGTCGCTAGTCGCAACACACAAACGTATGTATTGAGCTTAAATGTAGACAATAGCTTGTGATATTTCAATTGAATTGCGATCGAAAACAGAATATCTATTCGTATTATTAGCAGATACGTATTTACTGAATAACGGTACAATAAACTCGAACTATTGAAATAGTATAAATTGGTAGTATTTTTAACACTCGATATGAATAAAAAAATAAACATACATTATCGCAAAAACAACGTTCATCTCAGTCAAAGTAAAAACGCGGTAAAGTTGACCTAAGTATATATACTATTACCGAATCCATCTACCCCCACTCAGGGAACTAGC